>JARHVA010003948.1:1475000-1505000 GCA_037957365.1 Torreya grandis
ATTCTTTGGAATTTTAAATTCCTTTTTCTTGAATCATGCAAGGTATTTTTAATTCCTAGAATAATTTTACACCATTGATATTACTATATCCAACTTTGAAATTTTATCCATTGATCTTCTCCCCTCACTCTTTATAACTAACTATCCCATCCTCTATGTAAAGGCCTATGAGGAAATTCATGAAATTTCATGTCATTATTATATTCAAATCCATGAATACATCACTAGTCTATTAATCAAAATATTGTCAAGATCATCATATGCTGTAAAAAATATGAGTCTATGGTAACAATCCTCCATCTATAATCATTTAGTCTTTTTATTTGAATCTTGATTGGGAACATTTGGCTTTAGATCAAAATGTTGTTTTAAATGTTCATTTTATTGTATTTTGATCTAATGGATTCTAATTTTAAGGTTAGATTGGTATTTTGGGTAATTTTGATGTAATTTTCATATCATAAATCCATTGCCCAAAATCTTAGTCTTATAGTTATTCAACTCTTTCTTGATGATCTTATAAGGTTTGCAATTTTGATTGGGTTCACATTGAATTTTGGAATTAAAAAATTTTCACACCTCGATAAGATTTACAGGATATCTTATAAAAAAATTCAATGTATTGATAATTACCTTAATTGATTAAAACACCTATTTACTCATTGAATCCCTTATACACCTTACATAGCCCTATATTCTATGATAAAATTTCACATAGGTCTATTAGTCTTGAGAGAGGTTATGAGTTCTATACTTACTTCACATAAGGATTCAAACACTTTCCCTTACCAATGTTTCAATCTATAATAAAGAGAACCAATATCTTTTATCAGTTTGTAATAAAACTAGTTTCAAGTTCTTTTAATCTCTTCTGGGTCTGTACATGCCTAATTCTACCCTCATGATGATAAAAATTTGACTTTGAGCTCCTAAGTGACTTTTGACTACTCATCAAATATGAAAAGGGTGTTTCAGTTTTTATACAATTTTTGAGGTCCAAAAACAACAAAGAAATATAGTTAATTCTCTTCTTTTTGACCCTTTCCATTAACTCCTATAGATTAGTTTGTACACAATCATCAATATCTACTCTTCACTAACTAACTAATGTATACACTAATATATAAGTCCTTCAATAAGGCATTTATTAGTTTAAATGACCTTATAAGACTCTAATACTCTTGAAACAAATAAATTTACATATTTACACTGATGCTTCTGCATCATAAAACTAGTAAAATAACCACATTTCAACCTCTTTCCATACAAAATACAATACAAAAGAACCCTGGCCTATGGCCATTCTATAATTAGTATTTAAGGGTATGGTTATTATATTGAATGAATTTGTGGGTTGATTATAAATTATTATACCATTTGATAAAATATGGATTGCTAGTGTGGCATGACATGATATGGTGTAGTTCATGGGGCACCATTTGAAACCCTCTCGCATCATGACACTTGTTTACTAAGATTATTTACTTACAGTTATTAGAAAATGTCTACTTTCCCCTCACATTTTCCATTTTGGTCCCTATTAGTTTTTCATACAAAAGGAAGTAAATAATAATCAATATTAGTAAGAGATAAATAATTCTAATCTCTACCATTTCATTATCTCAATAATTTCATAAGAATACTCTAGGTCTAACATAAAGGAATAAACAATGAATAAAAGGTCCATGTCAAGACAAAAAAATCACACATTTATAATATAGTAAATAATACATTAAATATATTAAATACATGACAAGAAAGATTTATATAAATGATAGTAAAATTTGGGTCGAATGCTTCCACCACTAAAGCCAAAATATCCTTGATAGTCTATAAAATTTTTTTTATGGCCTTCTAATGGGAGATAAAATAACTACAAGATAAATTAATGGCAAGAGAAAAAAATTAAACTTAACACTAATTTCAAAGCACACATGAATTTGTAACTATAATATATTTAAATTTATATTAAATAATATATAATATTATATTACATTATTTAATATATATTACCTACACCTATAGAGGTTGATATGAGTAAAAATATTCCGCAGGGATATGATGAGAATGCATATTATGATTTAAGATAGGGCCATAGGCATTCTAGTAATAGATACTTTTCCTTGAGATATAAGCTTCATGACTTATATGGGTCTCAAAAAATTACACTTGATGGGTCTCATAACATGGGTTTTGGATTGCATAAACGAGATGATCAGAATTAAAAAATGTTCAATAACCCGTTACAAGACCATATAATGAAAATTACAAAAGTTTAAATATAGAAATAAAATTAAAATTATCATCCTGAAACTTTGGAATCGATTGTAATGATTTATAAATAATAGGCCCATGGATAATAAATGGAGTTTCATCCAATTTTTTTCATTTTAATAGTATTTTTATGAAAAAAAAGTGGTGGTGGTATACTTGAGAATGCATCATCACTAGGCATAGTAAGCATATGTGGAATGGATGGTGTCTTTGAGACATATATGTCCACCTAAGAGTTTTATCCAATTTTTAAATTTAAAATTTATCTTGGTCACTTCTAATTTTTTAGCACCATTATAACAAAAATAATTTATCCATTACAATCACCAAGAAAAAACCTAATCAACCAAAGTTGAGCTCCTTATCTAATGAATATATATGCCTCCTGATCGAAACCAAAGGAGTTATAGTTTTTACATATAGACTGTGCAAAAAGGCTATCTCTTTACATGAAGAATGAAAGCTATTTTAGACTAAAGCATTGCATGGTGATTCAAATACTGATAGGTCTACACCCATAATTAATTTAGATGCACTTATTTTGACATTGTCATGGGTTTGGAGTAACTACATTTAACTATCAATTTACACTCTCTCGCATTACATAACCCCTCTTACCAATATATACATACATGATACAAATGTGTGTGTGTGTGTGTGTAATATTAGTTATATAAATATAGTATAATATATATGATAATATTCTATTAAACATTAATTATATACTATATATGTTAATATAATTTATAAATCAATATTATATTATATATTTAAATATAATAGTATTTAATACTATTTATACTCTACCTAAAATATGTGATTTATTTGTGTTGACTTGGCCATTTTATTCATTATTTAGCACCTTATGTTATGAAATCATTGAGATTCAGATAGTCTACCTAATTTTTTATTATGAAATGGATAAGATAATGAAATGACATAGATTATGTTTATTTACCACTTAGTGATATTGGTTATTATTTATTTCTTTGTGTGTAGAAAACCAACAACGACCCAATAATAAATTTTAGGGTAAAGATGAAATTTTTAAATAACTGCAACCAAATAATCTTAGTAATTAACATCTTTAATAGTTCTAGATCTAAAAAATTATAGATAATCACCTAGACCAATGAAAAGGGCCATATTATAACCTCATAAGGACCCATTTATGTTTAAATGCTATTTTCTCTTAGAATGATCTACACAAGATATTAATATGTGGATGTATGGACATTATACTAGCTTGAACTACTATGCATATTCACCTAAAAATAGAATGACCAAAAGCTAGGGTTATGTTATATGGTATGTTGTATGGAACAAGCTTGAAATGAGGTTATTTTATGAGTTTTGTATGGAATGAGGTTCGTTACATCTCAACTCCTCGCTAACAAAACTACTTGATGATCTATGGATATTTATAGTTGAAAATTTTGATTTGAATATTTACTAACCAGTCGTATGCTATAAGTTGATAACTATGAATGACAATGGAATACACAATAATTAAATATTTGTAATTATAAACTAATCATGTATATTTAGCATTGAGCATTTAGTGAAATAACTTATTTATAGAGAAATTATTAAAAGTGGGAAAGGATAGTGATTTAGATTTTTTATGCTCAGAAATTGTAGTCTATGTTTTAGGTGGTGACCACCAGTAAAGAATAATTTCTATATGATAGATAAAACTAGGTGATATAAGTAGATAAAGAAAAAAATGGTGATAGGTTAGCATACCTATATTTTTATAGTCATCCATATTAGATATTTATTAAATTCTAGTATACTTTCCATGCTATTCTAGGCAGTGATTTGGAAGTCACAATATGAGGTTAGCCCCAGTTAGTGTTTTGATTCACTACCTAGGCTATAAATATATAATGACTTAATTAGTTAGATTGTGGCATTTTGAATAGTATTATTTACACGACAACTCATATATATTATCACATGTTTCATGATGGATCACCGTATAACCTAGTGTATGTGATTTCATTACCATATGATAACATGTGTTTAAAATAAACCCATATATGATCACGTCTAGCTAATATCAACCCTATATAGATGCTATGTGTTTCTTATGTTTTAAATAATAAGGATGGCAACTTGCTCTATATATAATCACCTTACATATTCTAGATTTTGTATATGATCATCTCACTATATAACTGATAATATGATAATATATGTTTGTATATTTATTTTAAACATATCACCATATATGAAAATATAAGTAGGTATGTGATAATATCACTATATAACCCATATCATCGTAGTTTATACATTAGCTTGTGTTTAAAATAAACCTGATGTATATTTTATATTTAGGTGTAGAACAATGAAAAATATAAAGTTATATTGTGAAGATTATGTAATATGTTTTAAAACTAGCCGTTTATTCATCGACCTCCTTCTACATCGACATCCATCAAAAAAGTAGCAGATAAAAAACATAGTAAGGAAAAAAATATATCAAGGACAAAACATCATAGTAACAAAACATAGTAAAGGATGCATTTGCATAGAAGATTACACAACTTTCAACTAAAGGTCCAAACTCATGAGATCATATTTTCCTTTGTTATTTTGCTTGTAAATTTGGTGTATTACTTTTCCACTATGAAATGTTAACTACTATCACCAATATGAACTAGACAACAAATAAACAATGTGATAATCACTAAAATGTCCCAATTATGCTCTTCATGACATTTTTGTAACATTTCTAATATCGCTACATTTTTCCTCCCTATGTCTTGTCCTTGTGACATTTTTTTCATACTTCATTTTTGTCATACTGATTTTTTACTACTACATTTTTTACCACTATGTTTTTATCTACTATGTTATCACATAGAGCATCTACATCGAGATCTAACTAGAGATTATAATTATGATAGTTGGTAGTCATAAAATATTGATCTAATTTTAATATATATGTTTATCACCAGTCTTGTTGAATTTAGCTTTTAGCTAAAATAAGACTAAGATTAATAGATCACTCTAAATGGGTATAGAGCTTGTATCTTGAGAATAACAACAGTTGGATCGATAATAAAAGTTCACCTAATATATTATGTCTTATTGTGTAAATAATCTAAAGGTTATACTTCTTATATTGGCATTTATATAGCTATAAGCATATTGATATCATAATAGGGTTTGGGTAAAACATGTGAGACATATTTAGCTAAAGCATAGTCTTCCATTATATCATGTTAAATTTTATGATTTGGGATCACTTTACATACATATCATGGGGAAAAAAATACATTTTTTGGATGTAACAATATAATAAGCAACATATATATGAATTACCTAAATTATGCCTAATGAGAATATAGGTATACATGTGCCTATTAGCATATACATGTACATAGGGGTGTGTACTTATGATTATAGTTACAAAAATGGTTATAAACTATATTATAAATTTATGTGTAATAAAATATTATAGATGCATGCATACAACCTCCTGAGAGAATAACAAATACTAGAATGGAATATTATATGTTCCTTACTATGACTAGTTTCTTGAATATAAGCTTATGTTTCCATGGATTTATGACTACTTTAATATAACCGGTTGTGGTAATTAGTAAATATGTTTTGAAACACTAGACTATGATAATATAGGTTATCATAGGGTTTAGTTTATTTGGAAACTACTTATAGTAATTAGAAACTACATTTAAATATGTATTTTACTAATGTGGTATAAACTATAGTCATTATTTCTATTATGAGATAGATAATAATGTGAGATTTATTCATACATTTGATGGAATAAATGTATTATTTTTTATTATTCCTATGCTTAAAATGTTATGTGAAATGATTTATATTAGTTTGTAATCTATATTATGTTAACCAAATCTTGCATTGTTGATATTGACAAAGTAGTGAGATGGACTTCACTAACTTACTAGCATCATAATGACAGATGAAGGTAATCCAATCAATTGATGTGTATGAATTTTGACTAATCCTTAGTTCTTTATACTTATTGAAAACTTTGGCCAAAGTAATGTTTAGTGAGATGTTATCATCTCATGACTATGATTTACATGTTTATGTAATATCTTGAAATACAATGGCTTTCTATGATACACTGCATGTTTAGTTTTAGAAATCATACATCACATAGGTAATAGCATGCCTCTCTAGTTTCCATTTACATCACTATCTACTCATCCATGAAGGGATGGCCATTTCTTGATGGGATTAGTGTGGTTGATTGTTGGTCCATGGTTAGTGTGAAAAAGCACTCGAATGATGCTCTCCCTCTCCATAGTAGTACTAATTTTGAGATGACACTTGAGATTGTCACATATATTAGAGTCTAGGAAACTATGCTTTGGAGAGCTGTGTATCTTATATATATATATATTGTATTGTATTGTAATGTATGTATTATTGAAACATTATCATGATGAGTTGTAATTACTTATTTATTGTACATTAACAATAGTGGATGTAGGCATGTATCATTCATGGCTGGTTAATTATAATTACTTTCTATATTCATATTATGATATGATTCTCAAGATGATAGTGAGTAGTGATATATGATATAGTATGATTCATTTATAGTATCACACTTAGAGTATTTATTTTATCTTTGATTAGATTATTATGGTGTATTTTATTTATAGTATATGCATTTAAATTAAAAATAGTTATATTTTTATAAGTAGCTCATAGTGGGGATGTTATATGTGGTATCATAGCTATGGATCAAAATCTATGACCTAACGATTCCACTAAAATTTTCATATCCTTATTTTGATAGAAAGGAGAATGGTGAAAGATAGAGTTTCTATAGAGGTTCCATCAAATGTTAATGACAATTACCCTCCATTTGATCTTAGTCAATTTATTATTGAACAATCATCAAATATGGATCATATTCTCATAGCCATGAATGAGACTAGGGATCAGATTATAGCCCTAGAGTAGGTGGTTTATGTACATGAAGAGGAAGAATAATATGACCCACCTAAAGATCATTCTACTGAGTAGGAAAATATTTAGCATACTAGATATCAAGTATCTGTAGAGTTGGCTAGAGACATGAATAAGGTAAATCCACCTAAGTTCGATGGGACTATTCTAGGTGATGGACTGGAGGCATTGTTGACTGAGATAGAGAAGTATTTTGAGATTCAAATCTATTTTGAGGACACCAAGGTAGTTTGGGGAACATACTAGTTAGCTAGGAAGGAAGTGATGTGGTGGGCCAACTAGAGGTTGGAAATGAATCTTAACCCTACCACCACTACTTGGGATTGGTTTATGACTTTGTCTATGCCATAATGACTTTCACAAATTTATTTTGATCAGAATTTCATAGATTTATAAAATCTAAAGGAGGGAGACTTATAGGTGAAAGAGTACTAGGAGTAGTTCACCAAAATTCTAAAGTACATACCTCACTATCAAGGAGATGAGAGGTTCAAGATCAAAAAGCTTATCATGGGAATAAAACCCCATATCAATGGATATGTGGATGTTCATGGACCTTATACTATGCACTAGGCATTTAAGAAGGTAGTAAAAAAGGAATAGAAGTTGAGGTCTCTTTCATAGGTGATGCAGGAGCATCACTTCTTAGAGCACATTTATTTTGGCTTTGATGCATGTTTTAATTATTTTTATTTTCCCTCCATTTTTTTTTTTGTATTTTCAAAATTGGTTTCTATTTCTATTTTTTTATTTTTTTCCTGCAAATCTAGCTGTAGGGGTGAGTAGTTAGTTGTTTTGGAAGCTCCTTATCTTAGAAGACTGTTTTTGTACATTTTGGGCAGATTGTTGCGCCCAGCCCAGGTTTTAACAAATTGCTATGTTAGGAACAAAAGCATTTTTTGTATGCATTTGGGTGTGTATGTGTTAAAAAGAAGAAAAACAGAGGATATGTTTTGAGGAGGAGAAGAGCAGGAGCGTAGAAAAGAAACTGGCAGCCCAGAACAGTCAGAAAGCATGTAATTGCTGTTGAAATTATATAGGTGTGTGTATTTGTCTTATTATATTAATAAATGTGAAATTATGTTGAAGAAACTCATTTTTCTGAGACCAATTAAAAAAAAAGGCCATTGTTGAAATTTCTGGGCATAGCTATATGACTTATGGTCATTTTTAAAGCTTTGAAATTAAATTCAAGTCTGGGCCACTTCACTAATTGGGAATTCCAGCCGTTGCAATACATTTGATGAGGTGTTTGGGCACTCAAATATTCTTGTTTCACTATTTGCCATATACTTGTGCTGGTCGTATTTTGCATTAACATATATTTTTGAACTTCGGGTCTATTGAAATCTTGGTATTTCCATGTTGGCTGGGCCGCCCAAGGGAGTATTTGCAATGTTGGTGATTTTAAGATTATGCTGGGCGTGAAGTTTAGAATGGTCCTCTCTTGCCTATGCTAAGAAGCATTTGGTGAGGATCCTTTCTTGTCTACGCTAAGGAATGATGGTCTCCTTGTTTTTGTCTTATTATATGACTTCTGATCCTTCCCAAGAGTTCTATCAAAACAAATGTTAAGCTGGGCGCTCACATATATATTGAATGATGCTCAGATAGAGGTCTGGTCATGTTTGTGATTAAAACAGAGTTTAATCTTCCACAAGAGATTATACTAGGCACTTTAATTCAAAAAATGAGTTTTAATTGGAATTTTATTCTTTCAATCCAAATTAAGATATACAAAATTTGCCAGAACAACACATTATAGCTCTAAATCCAAAATTTGTCTTGTTCAAGAAATTTCAAGATCATATTCTGTATATGAAAGAAACAAATTGTCAAAACATATATTTTATGCCTACCATTTGAGGTTTTCTGCTCAAAAATTAAAAGTTTGCTAAAAATTTCAGTTCAATCTTTGTGTCATGCAAGTTAGTATCCTCATCATTTGGTATTAGAGCTTATGATCCAAGCCAAAGAGAAGCAGAACCAGATTTGTGAATAGAAAACAAGATGGCCATGAGAATCAGGAACAGAGGTAGAGCTGGAGGAAGGAGACTTGGAGGACAGGTTGCATTGGTAGAGGAGATTAGGAACCTGACAGCTAGGTTGCAAGACCTGGAGATGGCTCAAAGAAGAGGCACTGACATGGGTGAAGTCAGTGACAGAGAAGAGGAGCCACCCGAAGATGAATTGGTGGTAGAAGAAGAAATAGCTGAAGAGAGGTTGATCAAAGCCATTATGAGAGTGAACACCAAGCCAAAAATGGAGGTTCCAATGTATGAAGGTAATTTGAATGTTGAAGAATTAATTGATTGGATTAATGCATTAGATAAATATTTTGAGTATGAAGGGATTGAAGAAGATGAAAATAAAGTCAAGTATGCCATGACAAGGCTAAAGAAACATGCATCCCTGTGGTGGGATGGAGTGCAAGAAGAAAGGAGAAGGAAAGGGAAGCCAAAGATCAGAAGTTGGGATAGAATGGTAGCAAAAATGAAAGGTAAGTTTATGCCTAAAGATTATCAAGCAAATCTTTTTAAGCAATTACAAAATTTGAAGCAAAAATAATTGTCTGTGAAAGAATACACTGAAGAGTTTTATAGGTTGACTATAAGATCAGGTCACATTGAGGATGACACAGAGAAGGTAGCCAGATACACCAATGGCTTGAAATTTGCCATTCAAGATGAAATTAGTCTTCTCATTCCTAAGACAGTTGAGGAGGCATATCAATTTGCCTTGAAAGCTGAGGAGAAGATTGCAAGGAAACAAACATCCTCTTCAAGAGGAAGGGGCAGGTTCAGCAGAGGTAGAGGATTTCAAGGAGGTAGAAGACAACTGCAAACATCTCATGAAGAGGCTAGTAGCTCACAAAGTTCAAGAGGCAGCTATACACCAAGAGGAAGAAGACCATACCAAGGATATTAGAGAGAAAGAGGAAGATTCATGGGCAAATGCTTTAAATGCAACAAGTATGCAGGGCATAGGGCATATGAGTGTTCAGAGAACCCTTCTACCAGCCATGAGAGAAGTGTACATGTGATTGAAGGTGAAAAACAAAATGCAAAAGTTACAGCAGCTTATGAAGATACTCCAGAAGAAGGTGAGTCTCTTTTGATGAAAAGAATATTGTTAAAACCAAATAAAGAAGTTGTAGAACCACCTCAAAGAAAAAATTTATTTAGAACCGCATGCAAGAGTAAAGGGAAATGCTGTAAGGTCATTATTGACAGCGGAAGTACTGACAATCTTGTGTCAATTGAGATGGTGGAGAAACTAGGCTTGAAGAAGGAGGTACATACTACACCTTATCAAGTCTCTTGGCTACAAAAAGGACACAAACTTCTGGTAAGTGAACAATGCAAAGTAGATATTCAGATGGGAACATATAAGGATCAGATTTTATGTGATGTCATGCCCATGGATGTATGTCATATCTTGCTTGGAAGGCCTTGGCAATTTGACAGGAAGGCCATACATGATGGAAGGTAGAATACATATATGTTTGAAAAGGATGGGATCAAGCATACACTCACACCATTGAAAGAAGAGGCTGCTGCTATTGTTGGATAGAATTCTAAATTTTTGATAGTAAGTGGCAAAGAGTTTCTACATCAAATGAAGAAAGAAGAGGTAAACTTTGCTGTAATTGGTAAGCCAAGGAGTGTAGTCACTAGTACTAAGTTGATTGATTTGCCACTAGAGATTCAAGATATGTTGAATGAACACATTAAAATTGTGGTAGATGATTTACCTGATGAGTTACCACCATTGAGAAGTATTAGCCATCACATAGACTTGATTCCAGGAGCAAATCTTCCAAACAAGGCTGCCTACAGGTTGACACCAAAGGAGAATGAAGAAATCAAACACCAAGTTCAAGAATTGTTAGACAAAGGATTGGTAAGAGAAATTTTAAGTCCTTGTGCTGTCCCTACAGTGTTGAGTCCTAAGAAATATGGGAGTTCGAGAATGTGTACAGACTCCAGAGCAATCCACAAGATTACTATCAGGTATAGATTTCTATTGCCACGAATTGATGATTTACTTGATTGTTTAAGTGGAGCTACATATTTCTCTAAGATAGATTTGAAAAGTGGTTACCATCAGATTAGGATAAGAGAAGGGGATGAATGGAAAACAACCTTCAAGACTAATGATGGACTCTATGAGTGGTTAGTTATGCCATTTGGACTAACCAATGCACCAAGCACCTTCATGAGGCTGATGAATGAAGTGCTGAAGGAGTTCACTGGTAAGTTTGTGATAGTATATTTGGATGATATTTTGGTGTTTAGTAAAACTAAAGAAGATCATTTGAAACATTTGAGAATGGTGTTGAGTAAACTACATGAGGAGAAGTTGCTAATAAATGTCAAAAAGTGCAGTTTTCTAAAAATAGAGTTGATATATTTGGGATTTGTGATTTCTAAAGAAGGATTGAAGATGGATAAGGAAAAGACTAAAGCCATACTTGAGTGGCCTACACCAAGGAGCACATATGAGGTAAGAAGCTTTCATGGTTTGGCTAGCTTCTATAGGAAATTCATAATAAATTTCAATGGAATTGTTGCTCCAATGATAGATACAATCAAGGGTGATAAAAGAAGTTTTTGTTGGACTGAGGTTGCTGATAAGAGTTTCAGATTGTTGAAGAAGAAGGTAACTGAAGAGCCAATCTTGACCTTGCCTAATTTTAATAAGCTTTTTCAAGTAGAATGTGATGCTAGTGGAACTATAATAGGCGCTGTTTTAAGTCAAGAAGGGAAGCCTATAGCATACTTTAGTGAGAAGTTAAGTGATGCTAAGAAGAAATATTCAGCTTATGATCAAGAATTCTATGCTCTTGTACAAGCTTTTAAGAAGTGGAGGCATTATCTTTTGCCTAAAGAATTTGTTTTATTCATTGACAATTATGCTTTACAGTTCATTAGCAATCAGAATAAGTTGAATCAAAAACATGTCAAATGGATTGAATTTTTACAAAGTTTCACATTCACTATTAAGCATAAGAAAGGACAATCTAACAAGGTTGTATATGCCTTAAGTAGGAGAAATCTGATCATACAAGAGTCTCAAGTAAGTATTATGGGATTTGAAGATTTGAAGGAGCTATATAAGGAAGATCCAGACTTCAAGGAACCATATGAAGCTTGCATGAATCTAGTGGGGGTTGAAAGAAGTCCTTGGATAGATTTCATGGTCCAAGAGGGTTTTCTATTCAGAGGCAGCCAGCTTTGCATTCCCAAGAGTTCCATGAGGGAAAATTTGTTGAAGGAAAAACATAGTGGCAGCTTATCAGGACATTTTGGGCAAAACAAGACATTAGCACAATTGAGTGCTCACTACTATTGGCCAGGTATGAGTAATGATGTTAATAAATTTGTTGAAAGATCTAAAATATGCCAATATGCCAAGGGAAGCAGTCAAAACACAGGTTTGTACCAGCCACTACCCATTCCAAATAGGCCTTGGGATTCAATAAGCATGGATTTTGTACTTGGTTTGCCAAGAACTCAAAAAGGCCATGATTCCATATTTGTTGTGGTAGATAGGTTTTCAAAGATGGCTCACTTTATTCCATGTTTCAAAACAAGTGATGCTACTCACATAGCTAATCTATTCTTCCAGGATATTGTTAGATTGCATGGATTGCCTAGAAGTATTATTTCTGACAGGGACACCAAATTTGTTGGACATTTTTGGAGAACCTTATGGAAGAAATTGGGAACACAACTAAGTTTCAGTTCAGCCTATCATCCTCAAACAGATGGCCAAACAGAGGTTGTCAATAGGAGCTTGGGCAACATCTTGAGAAGCCTGGTAAATATGCATCCGAAATAATGGGATCTTGCACTTGTACAAGCTGAATTTGCCTATAATGATTCTCCTAACAGAAGTATAGGATTGAGCCCATTTCAAATCATGTATGGAATGCATCCAAGAGGCATGTATGAGTTAAGAAATCTAAGCAGTATGGAGACAAGGAGTGCTGATGCGAAAGAATTTGCTAATGCCATGCAAAATTTGCATGAACAGGTAAAGAAGAAACTTGAAGAAAACACCATCAAGTACAAGCTAAGGGTAGATCAAAAGAGAAGAGAGGTCAGTTTCAATATTGGAGACCTTGTTCTTGCTCATCTCAGAAAAGAGAGGTTTCCAAAGAAAGAATACAAGAAGCTGTAGGTAAAGAAAATAGGACCATGCAAGGTAATAAGGAAGTTTTAAAATAATGCATATGAAATAGAACTGCCAAAGGGGATTGGAATCTCTCCAATTTTTAATAATGCAAATTTATATCCATACAAGGATGAAGGACAACTAGACCAAGAAACTGAAATAGAGGTGGATGAAGTTATCCAATGGGAGCAGCAACTACCAAAGGAAGTGCCAAAAGAAATTGAGAATATTTTAGAGAAGAAAGTAGTTAAAAAGACAAGAAACAAAGAATACTTCCAGTATCTAACTAAGTGGAAGAATCTACCAGCTGAAGATGCAACATGGCTCACTGCGGATGATATCCTTAAGCTGGGCACAAGTATAGACGAAGTGATGTAGAAAAACAAGTGAAGAATACTTCTTCTGCTGGTTGGAAGAATGATGCAGGAGCATCACTTCTTAGAGCACATTTATTTTGGCTTTGATGCATGTTTTAATTATTTTTGTTTTCCCTCCATTTTTTTTTCTGTATTTTCAAAATTGGTTTCTATTTCTATTTTTTTATTTTTTTCCTGCAAATCTAGCTGTAGGGGTGAGTAGTTAGTTGTTTTGGAAGCTCCTTATCTTAGAAGACTATTTTTGTACATTTTGGGCAGATTGTTGCACCCAACCCAGGTTTTAACAAATTGCTATGTTAGGAACAAAAGCATTTTTTGTATGAATTTGGGTGTGTATGTGTTAAAAAGAAGAAAAATAGAGGATATGTTTTGAGGAGGAGAAGAGCAGGAGCACAAAAAAGAAATTGGCAGCCCAGAACAGTCAGAAAGCATGTAATTGCTGGTGAAATTATATAGGTGTGTGTATTTGTCTTATTATATTAATAAATGTGAAATTATGTTGAAGAAACTCATTTTTCTAAGACCAATTAAAAAAAAAGGCCATTGTTGAAATTTATGGGCCTAGCTATATGACTTCTGGTCATTTTTAAAGCTTTGAAATTAAATTCAAGTTTGGGCCGCTTCACTAATTGGGAATTCCAGCTGTTGCAATACATTTGATGAGGTGTTTGGGCACTCAATTATTCTTGTTTCACTATTCACCATATACTTGTGCTGTGCGTATTTTGCATTAACATATATTGTTGAACTTTGGGTCTATTGAAATCTTGGTATTTCCATGTTGGTTGGGCCGCCCAAGGGAGTATTTGCAACATTGGTGATTTTAAGATTATGCTGGGCGTGAAGTTTAGAATGGTCCTCTCTTGCCTATGCTAAGAAGGATTTGGTGAGGATCCTTTCTTGTCTACGCTAAGGAATGATGGTCTCCTTGTTTTTGTCTTATTATATGACTTCTGATCCTTCCCAAGAGTTCTATCAAAACAAATGTTAAGCTGGGCGCTCACATATATATATTGAATGATGCTCAGATAGAGGTCTAGTCCTGTTTGTGATTAAAACAGAGTTTAATCTTCCACAAGAGATTATACTGGGCACTTTAATTTGAAAAATGAGTTTGAATTGGAATTTTATTCTTTCAATCCAAATTAAGATATATAGAATTTGCCAGAACAACACATTATAGCTCTAAATCCAAAATTTGTCTTGTTCAAGAAATTTCAAGATCATATTCTGTATATGAAAGAAACAAATTGTCAAAACATATATTTTATGCCTACCATTTGAGGTTTTCTGCTCAAAAATTAAAAGTTTGCTAAAAATTTCAGTTCAGTCTTTGTGTGGTGCAAGTTAGTATCCTCATCAATAGGCTAGGGATTTGTTCAAGAAAAAAAGTTTGTAAATTCTAAGCCAACATTCAAAAATAAGTATTAGAAATAGAGGAGTGGAAAATCCAAGAAGTATTTTAAAAATTAGAATGCCAAATTCAATAATGGTTCAGGTAATAAGAGATAGGGCAATGGTTTTAAAGGTGGTTTTAAGGGAAACCAACAAACTGACAGGAAAGGACCACCTGGAGGTCATTTCATTTGTGGAGATGACCATTATGCTTGTGACTGTACTTAGGATATGTCAAATGGAAAAGGTCCTAATCCTCAGTAGGGTAGTTTTCAATAGTGGATTCATATCAAACTAAATTTCAAGCATTACCTATAAAGCTATTAGGTACTATATTTGACCATCAAGTTTCCATTTTGATAGATACATGGGATACAAAATGTTTTATATCTCTTAAAATGCTTAGTAAGTTAACTATAAGAGATGGAATAATGGGTAATGCATGGTTAGTATAGTATGGGAATGACTCAAAAGTCATGGTTGATAAGTGTTTAGTTGAAGCAAAAATTAGGTTGCTTGAATTCAAAAGTGTAGTGGATCTATATGTATCACCACTAGGATCATATGAAGTGATCGTAGGAGTCAATTAGATTTAAAAATATAAGGCCAAGTTTGACTGCTACATGAATAAAGTTGAGTGTTTAGATGATTTTAGAAATCAGACACAAATTTAGGGCAAGAAAAGAGAGTTGAGGCTTAGGGATATTTCTAATATGCAACTCAAGAAAGATCAAGGAAAAGGGTGTAAATCATTTATCATCAATATAAATGGAATGGAAGAACCTAAGGAACCATCTCTCAAAAATTACCCATTTCTTAGATATTTCATGATGTTTTTATAGAATAATTGCTAGGATTGCCTCTTATACATGATTTTTATTTCTCTATTGATATCATACCTAGTTTGGAACCACAACCTAAGGAACCATAGAGGATGAAAACCACTAAGTTGGTTGAATTTAAGGCTCAAATCCAATAATTTTTAATTAAAGGGTTGATCAAACCTAGTGTGTCACCATGGGGTGCACCAATTATCTTTGTTAAGAAGAAGGATGTAACTCTTCAACTTTGCATTGACTATAGAATGTTGAACAAGGAAACTATCAAAAATAGGTATCCACTACCTCATATAGATGATATTTTTGATCAAATGTAGGTTGATACGGTATTTTATAACATTGATCTTAAAAAAGAATACCATCAACTAAGGATGAGGGAAGATGATATTTTGAAAATAGTGTTTAGAACTTGTTACAGGAACTATGAGTTCATAGTCTTACCGTTTGGGTTGATAAATGCTCTGAAAACATTCATGAATTTCATGAATAGTGTGTTCAAATATTATCTTGATCATTTTGTTTTGTTTTCTTTGGATGACATTCTTATATACTCATAGAATAAAGAGGATCACCTTTAGCATCTAAAACTAGTTCTATAATGGTTGTAGAAACAAATGTTGTATACAAAGTTGTCTAAGTGCAAATTTTTCAAGGAAAGAGTCCAATATATGGGACATATCATCTCTTTAGATGGTATCTTAGTAGATGAAAAAGATAAGATCCATTATGGAATGGTAAATGCTAAATAATGTGCACGAGGAAAGAAGTTTCATGATTTTAACATGCTATTACAACAAGTTTGTTCTAAAATTTTCCAAGATACCTAATCCTATTACCTCTTTACAACATAAGCACCAAATCTTTATTTGGATAGAGAAGTGTAAAGTAGTTTTTAAGGGATTGAAAATAAGTCTTACATCTACACCAGTGTTAAGACTTATTAACCCAATGGTCATTTTTTAGTGATCATAGATGCATTAGGGAATGGACTAAGAGGAGTCCTTATGCATGATGATGTAGTGGTGGATTATTAATTAAGAAAACTAAATCCTTATGAGGTGAAGTACTCGCTTCATGACCAAGAATATGTAGCAATAGTGCATGCTTTAAAAATATTCCTGCACTAGTTGTTGGGAAAAGTTTTTGAGCTCAAGATAAATAACTTGGGACTCAAGTACATCTTAAACCAACTAAATTTAACTTCTCATCAGACATGTTGGCTTGATTACTTTTTTTATTATGATTTTGACATCAAATACATCAAAGGCAATAATAGATTAACTGATGCCCTAAGTCATAAAAGGTACATAGAAGGCATAGCTACTATTAGGAGAACATTTAGGGATCAAGTGATTGGATTCTCACTAGGAAATGAATTATATGATCGGGTCAATTATTTAATAATTTGAGAATGCTCAAAATCCTCACTATAAAGGATTCAAATTGGAGAGTGATGGTTTTTTGTGTTATAATGGAAGGATTTATGTGTCAAATTGAGAGAATATATAGAGCACAATGCTAAAATAAATGCACAATACCCCATTTTTGAGACATCTAAGAGTAACCAAGATAATGACATAGATTATGCCACTATATTTATTAAAGGGAATCAAGAAAGATGCAAAAGACTATGTGTCACATTGTCTGGAATGTTAGCAACTGAAAGTTGAACATATGTATTTGGATATCCACATGATATACTTTAATGTAAGTGGTAAGTGATCAATATAGAATTTCTACAAGGTTTATTGATGTCACAAAACAAACATGATATGATCTTGGTAGTAGTTGACAAACTAACCAAACTGGCTCATTTTATACTAGGCAATTTGATATATGATGGACCTACTCTTACAAAAAAAGTTTGTAAAGTTAGTCTATATGTTGCACAAATTTCTTGAGAAGATAATTTTGGATCATGATCCAAAGATTAATTCTATATTTTGGGTAACTTTGAATTCAATTTTGGGTACTTAACTAAATTTTAGCATTGCATATCACCTAGAGAGTGACATATAGAGTGAGAGAGTTAATTAGGTGTTAGAGGATATTCTTCATATGGATTGTATGGATAAAAAATACAAGTGGAAAAATTATGTTCTATTGGTTGAGCTTGCATATAATAACTCATACCAAATATCTTTGAATATGACACCATTTGAGGCACTGCATGAAAGAAGGTGTATGACACCAATGATATCAAATATGTTAGAGGATAGAGTAGTATTTGGACTTGAGATGATTTCACAAATGGAAAATTAAGTCAAATTAATCAAGTAGAGATTGGTTGAGGTAAATGATATACAATATAGATATGTTGATCTAAAAAAGATAGATAGGCTATTTTAAGTAGGTGATAAAATGTTTTTATGGGTAAAGTTGGAGTAGAGATAAATTAAATTTGAGAAGTTAGTGAAATTGTCATCGATATATATGGGAACCTTCAAGGTGTTATACATGGTCAATCCTATAGCATAAATACTTTTATTTCCACCAGTCTTAGCTCTATTACATAATGTCTTCATGTTTCTTATCTTAAAAAGTATATTTATGATCCTATGCATGTGTTGGATTGGAATGCTTTGCAAGTTTTGGATCTTGAGGTGGTCATGGTAGAACAAATCAGGGTAATTGACAATCATAATTTTTTTTTCATAATAGAGAAATGTTAGAGTGAAAGGTTTAGTGGGACCAATACTCTAAGGATAGTGCTACTTGGGATGCTGATGATGAGTTCTACAGAAGATTTTCACATTTATGTTCTTGATTATATATTATTATACTATGTTATTTGTATGTTGAACAATATTTTTAATTAAAAACTTATGTTTTAATAAGAGTCATTCAAGATAATGACTAGATTTAGGGGATAAAAATGTTACATCCTGATTCCTCACTAAAAAAACTACTTGATTATCCATGGATATTTGTAGTTGACAAATTTGATTTGACTATTTATTAACTATGTTGTGAGATATATGTTGTTATGGGATAGTTGGATATTACTTGGGTTACATGATTACATTGATATGAGTTAGCTGTAGTGTATAAATTTACTTTATGAATATGTTAATTTGTTATTTTAGTTATATTTTATGATGTACCTATATCATGATGTTATGGTTTAACTACTTGCTTGTTTTAAAGTTGATGCCTGTGAACTCATTCCTTAAAATGTGACAGAGGGAAATCATCATTAGAGAGGGTGACGTAGATAGAGATGTCAAAGGATGAAAATGAAACTAGATACATCACTACACACACCACATTATATATCACCTATTAGATTCATAATAAATGGTTAGCATAATGTGTTTTGTTGCCATTTACATTAGATAGATAAATATGGTTTTTATCATAATTTAATGGTTTTGTGTAATTTTTTTTGCATGATTTGCATGTTTGACCATTAAATACCTTTAGAAATGTGATTTTAATAAATATATTTAAATTAAGATATATTTATTGATGAAAATATCATTAAACCATCATGATATTTGAAGAGTTAATTTAATTAGCAAGTATGCTGATTATTATAATTAGAAATAAAAATAGATAAAATATAAAAATTAATGTCTTGGAGAAAAAATAGAAAAAGAGGAGAATTATTTAAAAGAGAGATTAAATATAAATTTTTAAATATATGAAAAACAAAAAGAAGTATATTCTTAAAAATAATAAAAAGTAACGCAAAAACAAAAGAAAAAAAAAGAAAAGAAAAGCCACACCCCTTTTCATAAAAAAGAAAGTATTTATAGAGATCGAAAAGGAAAGACATAATATATAAAGATGAGGAAAACATAAATAAAAGGAAAACAAATAAATATAGTTTGAAGGGGATATAAAGAGAAAAAAGGAGAGAGCCAAGCAAGGGAGAAGGTCTTTGTAATACCAAGCAATCTTGAGTCAGAATTGAGAGGTAGGTAGTATATTCAATTTCTGTGTGTTTATTTTCATGTAATACAGACTGTATGGTGAGAATAATAGTCTGATAAGCATTAATAAACCATTTATAATTGATTTATATTGGATAATAATTTATGTACTAGGCATTTTAAATAAGACTAGTATCTGATAGACAAACCCAAGCCATATATATTTAAAGAGGCATCGATCTGCATTAAATCCACTTGCATATGATCAATCTATGATAACTTGTAAATATTTGTGTTTTAATATATATGGATGGGGAAATATTGGAATAATGAAGAGATATACTCAAATTAACAACAAATTAATCTGGGATAACTATAACCCAATAAACTATCACTAGTTATATGCTATAAGTCGATAACTATGAATGACAATGTAATACACAATAGTTAAATCTACGTAATTAAAAACTAATCCTTTATATTTAGTGTTGAGTATTCATAGAAATAAATTATTCATAGATCAAACAATGGAAATGAGAAAGGGCAATGATTTAGATATTTTATGCTTAGAAATTATGGACTGTGTTTTATGCGGTGACCACTAGTAAAGATTAATTTTCATATGATAGATAAAACTAGGTGATATAAATAGATAAAGAAAACAAAAGTGATGGGTTAGCATCCCTTGATTTTTCTATTCACCCATATGAGATATTATTAAATTCTAGTATAGTTTCCATGTTATTCTAGGTGACAATTTGGAAGTCAGAATATTAGGTATGGCACCAGTTAGTGTTTTGTTTCACTACCTAGGCTATAAATAAATAGTGACTTAATTATTTTGAATGTGGTTTTTTTAATAGTATAATTTAGATGAAAAATAATATATGTTATCACCTATTTCTTGATGTATCATCGTATAACTTGATGTATATGCTTGCATTGCCATATGATAACATACGTTTAAAATAAATCTGTATATGTTAATGTTTAGCTAATATCACCCCTATATAGAATCTATGTGTTTATTATGTTTTAAATAAAAATGATGGTATCTCTCTATATATATATATATATATATATATATATATATATATATATATATTCTAGATTTCATATATGATCATATGATCATATAATTGATAATAAATGTTCATATGTTTATTTTAAACATATCACCGTATATGATAATATAAGTGGGTATGTGATAATATCACCGTATAACCCATATTATCATATTTTATACATTATATTCTATTTAAAATAAAATTTATGTATATTATATGTGTAGGTGAACGTCTATAAAAAATATAAAGTTATACTATGAAGATTATGCAACATGTTTTAAAACCTAGTTGTGTATTCATCCATCTCCTTTTACATAAATATTTGAATGGAGATTATAATTATAATAGTTTGTGGTCATAAAATATTGATTTGATTTTAATATATATGTTTATCACTGATCTTGTTGAATTCAACTTATAGTTAAAATAAGACTAAGATTAGTAGATCACTCTAAATAGGCATAGGGCTTATATTTTGAGACTAATAAGAAGTGTATGGATATATAAGTTCATATCATATCTTACATCTTGTCATGTAAATAATCATAATTTATATGATTATTATATTGGCATATATGTATCTATAAGCATATTGATATCATAATAGGGTTTGGGTAAAGCATGTGAGATATATTTAGCTGTAGTTTTCCATTATATCATGTTAAGTTTTATGATTTCAGATCACCCTACATATATAACATTGGAAAATAACATATTGTGTTGATATAACACTATAACTAAAAGAGGGGTAAAAATATATTAAAAACAAGAAAAACCATAGTTACATAGCATTGTCCTGGTCCAACAGTTGAACCAGTTGCTGATATAAACTACTGGGGATCATAGTACTATCCGTAATATTCCAAGAGGGGCCTTGTTCCGACGCCCATTTGGCAAGGCAATCCGCCACAGCATTCCATTCACGGGGAATGTAGTTAAAATAAATCGACTGCAGAGAGGAGCTTAATTGCAGAATCTGCTGAATAATCTCATTGAGGTGCCACTCAACTTTACCAGACATACCTTTATTCAAAAGATTAACAACAATTTGCGAATCGGATTCACAAACGATATTACTCCAGCCATTCCAACAGCACACCTTCACCGCCTCCAGGATGGCCTCGGCTTCCATGAAGTTGTTAGTATACTGGCCTTTGTAGACCGAAAACAGGAACTACACACCACCAGCACTATTCCTAGCAATGCCACCTATGCCAGCCGCACCAGGATTGCCCCGAGAGGAGCCGTCGGTGTTAATTTTAATGAACCCGTCCACCGGGGGCTGCCACCAGCCCTCTCTATCAACAGGGCGCAACTTCTGTCTACAGCCACTCCCCAAGTGACAGGTCGAATCTCCAGAACGTCTCAAGTTCGGCGCCAAGCCAAGGCGCAAACACAAAGTATTATCTTCAGGGTCGATCCCCTGCATCTCAGCGCACTTGACACTTAGAGTTTCTTGAATCGCACGGCTAACCTTTGCCCACAGAGTCTGCACATCCAGCTGGACGCCTCTAAAAATTCTTTTATTTCTCTCAATCCACAGGTTCCATAAGATAAAGGAGGGACCCACAGACCAGGTGCTACATAAAAAGAAATTCTTGGTAGGAGCCTGACCCCATCGACTCCAGAAGTCCACAAGAGACGAAGCATGCCAGCAAGGCAGCCTCCACGCCTCCCACCAGCAATGCCAAAGCTGCAGAGCGTACTTACACTGGAAAAAAATATGAGCACCATTTTCCTCACAGTTAAAACACAAAACACACCTGGAAGGTCCCTGAAAACCTTGCTTGCATAGATTTTCCCAGGTGAGACACCTGTTGTGAGTAAGCAGCCATAGGAAAAAATTGCACTTGGGCCACGAATTCTGATTCCAAATTTTTTTGCCCCAAGCAAACAAACCACGAAGCGGGAGGTGTCTAGTCAGAGCAAGATATCCAGACGCCACAGAATAATGACCAGTATCATCCCCTCCCCACGCCAGCTCATCTCTACCCTGCAGGGAACTACAACCTCTGGAAGCCAGAATGCATACTAATTCCTTCCTATCCTCTTCAGAGCCCCCAGGCGGCCACTCGGACGGGTCCTTCCATCTGCAGCCAACCGTAGTTCCCAAATCGAAAACCTCTTTATAATGTTCCACCTTGTGCCAACCAGCCATGAGAAACACAGCTCCTAGCTCCTGTAAATGCGAATGCGATGAAAAAAGCGGAGGTTCCCCATCCCAAGAGTCCTCCCAGAAGAAAGCATCCATACCACTCCTGCAAACCCAAAACAAGCTATCTTTAACCAGCTGCGCTCCCCGCTTGAGAGTGTTCCACACCATAGACCCTCTGCCCTCAAGCGGGAGCCTGGGAATCACCTGTGGATCCACTCCCAGAAAATACTTAGTCGCCAGAACTCGGGCCCAAAGAGACGAATAGCTGGAACACCACCTCCAATAGAGCTTGGCAGCTAGGGCCTGACTGGCCAAGATAGCCGAGCGTAAACCAAGGCCCCCATCCCTCTTCGGTCTACAAACAGTATCCCAATTAACGAGACTCCACTTGTTATTCTGCAAATTTCCGCTCCAAAGAAACTGTCTCGAGAGGGAATCAAATTCCTTCAGAAAATAAGTCGGGGCGGCCTGCACCATACAACGATATATCGGGAGCGCCTGGATGACTGATTGAAGAAGAGTCACACGACCCGCAGTAGATAGCCATCTATGAGTCCAGTGGCTCACCTTAAGTCTCAACTTATCAAGAATATTCTGCCAATACAACCTAGGCTGTCTTCCCACCACAATGGGAATGCCAAGGTAAATAACCGACAGGCTCTGAGTCTGAAAGCGTAAAATAGTGGCGATCCTTCTCTGGATGAGCTTCGGCGTGTTGAAAAAGAAAATAGAAGACTTATGCTCATTAATTTTTTGCCCGGAAGCTGCCAGATAAGTGTCCAAAGTGTGACGGAAAGCCTCCGCCTCACTTATACGAGCACTCCCAGTCAAAATCGTGTCATCCACAAATTGTAAATGGGTGAGAGGGGAGGATCCCTCTCCCCACCTCCAACCCTGTATAACATTCTGAGAGACACGGTATTTGAAGAGCCTGCCAAGGCCCTCCGCAAGAATGATAAATAGGTATGGGGACAAAGGGTCCCCCTGGCGAAGACCCCTGGAGGCACCAAGAAGCTCAGAAGGAGTCCTATTGATAAGGACTGAGAAGGAAGGTGACGTGATACAGCTCATCACCCAACAAATCTAATCCCGCTTAAATCCAAACGCCAAAAGGACTTTTTGCAAAAATCTCCAGCTAACTCTGTCATAAGCTTTAGCAAGATCAAGCTTAATGAACATTCCCTGCTCCTGGGACGTACTCATAGAATGAATAGCTTCCGAAGCTAAGACAACTCCGTCCAAAATCTGCTTACCGGCCACAAAGCCTCCTTGTTCCTCCGAAATAAGCCTGGGAAGATAAATTTTAAGCCTCAACGCTATAAGCTTGGTGATGATTTTATAGACCACATTACAAAGCGCAATGGGCCTATACTCATCAAGCTGAATAGGCTGCTCCTTCTTCGGAATCAGAACAAGAAAAGTAGCATTTAGAGCTTTGAGCATTTCCTTATTAGTGTGCGACTCCTGTATGACAGCCATAAGGTCCTGCTTGATGATGCTCCAAAAGCTCTGAAAAAAATCCACCGGAAACCCATCCGGGCCAGGTGCTTTGCCTCTCTTCATGCTGAAAACAACCTCCTCCACCTCGGCCATCCCAATGGGCTTCATGAGACAAGCATTCATATCCGCACTCACCAACTGGGGGATGCAAGAAAGGATAGCCGATTCCGCTTCGTCAGCAGGAGCCAAATCATCAGCAAAGAGAGCCGAAAAGAAGCTAACAGCTTCCTCACTGATAGCTTGAGAAGAAGTCACCCGTCTCCCATCCTGGGCAACAAGAGAAGTGATAACATTTCTATTTCTCCGCGCTTGAACCGACTTATGAAAAAAAGCCGTATTCTTATCACCTTCTTGCAGCCAGTCTATCCGTGCCTTTTGCTTCCAATAAATTTCTTCACGTAATTCCCATTCCTCCAAGGAGCTGGCAGCTCTAGCCTCCTCCTGACTCAGCAATTCCGAGAGACCAGAGTCTCTAATTTGCCTTGTGATTGCAGCCAGCTCATCCTGTGCCCTCTTCCTCATACCATGCAAATTACCGAAACACTCTCTATTCCAAATCTGCAATTTTCTCTTGACATACTGCAGTTTTTTTTGGAAGGAATACATAGCTGTACCGTGAGCCGGCGCCCCCTGTCTCCACCACAGTTCCATGCACTCCTGGAGAGAAGAGTCACGAAGCCACATCAGTTGAAACTTAAAGGGGGGTTTTTTAGGTCCCTCAATAAGATTTATGGAGAGCCTGATGGGCCAATGATCTGACCCATTCCAATCCAAGATATCCGAGGTGAGAGAGAAGGCACTAGACCTCCAGAAACAGGAAACAAGAAATCTATCAAGACGCTCCGAAATGGCAGCTGAACCTAATCTTCTGTTGCTCCAGGTAAACATTCCATTGGAGGGATTAACATCAGAGAGGCGCAGAGTCTCAACATTATTGCGAAGGCACTCGGTAGAGGGACCCAGCCGGGACAGCCCTCCTCTTTTCTCCTCCAAATTCATAACAGCATTAAAGTCTCCCATAACAATCCACGGTAAGAACGGGTGGCAGCTACGAACATAACGAATATGTTCCCAAAGCAGAAGTTGTCCATCTATGTCTACCGGCGCATAGACATTAGTGACAAGAATCAATTCCCCTGTGTCAAGAGATGAGGCAACCATGGAGAGGGCAGAAATGCAGGTAAACCAATGAAGAGGCAATATCTTTCTCGGGTCCCAGCAAGTTGCTAAACCCCCAGAGCTTCCCAGCGCTCCAACACCTTGAAAATGGCCAGAACGCCAAATTTTTGGCAAACAAGCAAACAGTAAATCAATTGACACTTTCGTTTCCTGGATACACAGGATATCCGGAGTATGATCTAGCACCAATCTTCGAATAGCCTTTTGTCTGGGGCAGCTGTTCAAACCCCTCACATTCCATGATAAGACAATCATTGGGGAACATGGGGGAAATGTTCATCTAAGGTTTTAACAACCCCTGATTCCACCAGTAGATCACCAGTAAGCTTGATATTTTCTAAATCCTTTCTTCGCCCCGCCTTAGAGAGATTAGAGGAGTTAGCTTTCTTAAAAGGCCTCTGCGCCAATCCAAGCGTAGAAGGAGAACCCTTGTCCTTCTTACCAGCATCAACTTCCTTGACAAGGTCAGCCCATTTCACTTCCTTATCAAGGTTTACAGTCTCTGTCTCAATTGCACCTTCAGTTGGCCCCAACGAGTGCTCTAGAGACGGCAATGTCATCATATCCTGATCCACAATAGGCACAGAACCTTGCTGGTCCGTTTCAAGAGCTTCTCCCTGTTCTTCATCCGGAAGGCCATCCTCAATGGCCATACTATCTAGTGCCTCAAACCTGTTAAATCCCATGTCAACTTGTCTATCTATATTTTTGCGCTTCTGACCACCCCCTCTCATACGTCTCCTCACTGTTGTGAACCCCTCCAAATCTGTACCAGCATAATCAGCAGAGCTATGCGCAAATCTGTCACTGCCAGCTGGATATTTCCCTTTGACAGCTCTATCAGATAGCAACTTTTCATGAACCGAGTTACTCTCTCTACCTGTTCCTTTTCCAGTGACTGCATTCTTTGGTGTGGAAGAGTCATGATTAATCCCACTATCTTTGGCAGCAAGTGGACACTGTCTATGCAGATGGCCATATGTATGACAAATTTGACATCTAAAAGGGATAGCCTCATAATCAATCTGCTGGATCCAGGACGAGGAAGCCATACATATCTCCATGGAATCTGGCAATGGATTATTTAAATCAATGTCAACACACACACGGGCGTAAGAAATTACCTTTTTGTCCAACGATTGATGGGCAATAGCTGTCGGTGTTCCAAGCGTGGCCGCAATCTACCTGAGAACATCCTCCCTCCAAAACTCCAAAGGGAGCCAAGGAAAACGGACCCAGACCGGCACACAAGCAGGTAATTCATCAGCTGAGTTAAAACCCGAATGCCATGGTTTAAGAAAAAGCCCCACACGGTCATAGAAGTAAGGGCCCCCCTCAAAGACCCTGTTCCGGTCTGCAACTGAGGAAAAATTGACTAAAAAATAGCTGTTCCCAGCTAACATAATGTCGAAGTCTCCTTCAATATGCCAAGACCTGCGAATCCAGGCATCTAAGGCAGCCAATGAAATTCTTATACCCAGGAATTTACAAATAAGAGTATGGGCAGAAAGGTACTCAACATCATCTTTCACAGCTTCAGGGGATATGACCACCACTGGTCTGTCCTGGCTTCTCAAAAGACATCCATTAACCTTATTGAGCTTTGAACGCTCATGAATATGGGACTGTTCTGCGTTGCAAGAGTACGCCCCAGGTAGAGATCCTTCCTTCCTGGGGCCAGTCGGCGGCCTGTTCTCTCCTACGCCACTCCCAGCCTGCGCTCCCGCCATCGCCCTCCTCCCCAAATTTAGAGTTTCTTGTTGATATAACACTATAACAAACAATGTATTCATGAATTAATAAGAATATTATTAATGATAATATAGGTATACATGTGACCATTAGCATATACATGTACATAGTGGTGTGTACTAATGATTATAGTTCACCAAGTGGTTATAAAATATATTATATATTTTTGTGCAATATAATCTTATAAATTCATGCATACAACCTTATAATATAATAAAAAAATACTATAATGGAATATTATATGTTCTTTGCTATGACTAGTTGCTTGAATAAAAGCTTATATTTCCATGGATTTATGACTACTTTATTATGACCAATTGTGGTGATTAGTAATTGTGTTTTAGAACACTAGACTGTAATAATATGGGTTATCATTGGGTGTAGTATATTTGAAAACTACATATAGTAATTATAAACTACAATTAAATATGTATTTTACTCAGATGGTATAAACTATAGTCATTATTTTTATTATGAGATAGATAATAATGTGAGATTCATTCATACATTTGATAGAATAAATGTATGTTTTTTATTATTCCTATGCTTAGCATGTTATGTAAAATTATTGATAGTAGATTTTAATTTGTGTGAATTTATTTTCTATATTATGTTAACCAAATCTCGCATTGTTGATAATGATTAAGTAGTGAGATGGACTTCACTAGCTTACAAGCATCACAATGCTAGATGAAGGTAGTCCAATCAAGTGATGTGTATGAATTTTAGATGATACTTAAATAATTATTATTATTTAAAAATTTGGCCAAAATAATGTTTATCGAGACATTATCATTTTATGAGTATTATTTACATGTTTATGCGATATCTTAAAATAAAATGAGTTTCTATGATACACTGCTTGTATAGTTTTAGAAATCATTCAACACACAGTTACTAGCCTCTCTATCTAGATTCCCATGTCATAATTATCTATTCATCTATGAAGAGAGGGATATTCCCTTATGGGATTAGTAGGGGGATCTTTGGTCTATAGTTGGTGTCGAAAATCACTCAAATGATGTTCTTCCTCCCCACAATAATAATACTTTTGAGATGACACTTGAGATTGCCACAGATACTAGAGTCCAAGGAACTATGCTCTGGGGAGCCATGTATTATATATATGTACATTATATTGTAATTTATGTATTATTGAAATATTATCATGATGAGCTTTAAAGACTTATTTATTATACATTAACAACAATGTCTATAGGCATGTATTAGTTGTGGTTAGTTAATTGTAATTACTTTCTATATTCATATTATGATGTGATTCTCATGATGATAGTGATCAATGATATATGATGTAGTATGTTTCATTTACAATATCACACTTAGAGTATTTATTTTATCTTTAATTAGATTCTCATGGTGTAATCTATTTAAAGTATATGTGTTTAAATTTGTTTAAATCACATTTTTCTAGGTAGACCTAGTGGGGATGTTACAAAGTTACTTTAATAGTTTTAGATCTGAAAAATTATAGATAATCACCTAGGCCAACAAAAATGACTAGTTATAAACCTCACAAGGACTCAAATTATCACAAAACCATAGCTAAGTTACTACGATTTTCTTTAAATAAGTTGAAAATAAGCAAATTTTTTTTATCAAGCTAGTCAATAAACTCTTAAAAAAATAATCAAATATATTTTTATCAAGTTAGTCAATATAGATATAAGCACATATAAAAATATCAACATAACTGACACAATGTAAAAAAACACATAAAAATATTGCGATATCCAATGCACTTATTAAATAGATAGGTAAAAGTATCAGGTTGGCCAATATAATTAGAATGTAGAATATATGATGGTTTGGAATATTTTAAACTAAATAATTATAAAAATTATTTATTACATGGAATATCATCAATCCATAATTTAAATAGAGTAATTATAACATTTATTCATAATTTATATATGTTTAAATGTGATAGATTAAATTGGATATGGTAATATTTTCATGACATCATTTACATGCTCATATAAATTAATACTATATGATAATTAATATATTTTATGTTCTTGCCAGATGTCAAAATTGTATTCTAGTAGCATCATTGGTGCATAAAATCCCCAGTAGTCAAATCATAATATGTTTTTATAAATAAATATTTATTCAAGTACTCTTTTGTGGCATCCAACATTCATAACGATTGATTTAGATAGTGTTAAATTAATGTGATATTAAAATGGTGATATTTAAGTGATTAATCTTGTGTTGAAGTGTCAATGTTGATACATACTCAGGAATCAATATGCTTTAGCATTTAATAAAGAATTCATTTATGAGTAGACATGTGATCATGAATAGTGAGAATATTACATGTTTTTTTACATATAAAGAGTCTACATACTATTTATATTTATCCAAAAGGTGTTTTGACATTAGTTTTATTATGAAATTAAAAAGTCTCAA
>JARHVA010003948.1:1510000-1512500 GCA_037957365.1 Torreya grandis
TATATCATACACTATCTATTGCCACCTACTTTCTCATGCAAGTAACCAATCTTCATAGCAGACTGGTGACTTTGTATGGGGTCTGAGGAACATGTTACATGTTATGGAAAGGTAGGTATATTTAAATTTTCATGCATGATATTCTTCATGGGATGATTTTTATACTTAAAAAAATTATCCCAAACTTGCATTGTTAGGTTGAGCCCTCTAAGATCATTAGTATCAAAATTTTATCAATATTGATGACTTGATTGGAATGTCTTGTTTCTAGTAAAGAATATGTTTTCACCTTAGTACTAATATCTCTCCCCTACTAGACATTTAATTTCTCCCTTGATAGGAAGGTTTGTTTCTAATCATTCCCCAATTTATATACATTCTACTACCCATCTTTTTAGACATGTTTTGAATATGACAATTTTAGTTTACCTATCATTAAAATAGAAGATGCATATTTGAGTTATTCCAAGATGCTCTCTTGTTTATTTCCTTATATTTATTATATATAACTTAGTATGTTTTGGACCTTGAGTTTTCAATTCACCTTTTTTGTGCCATTTATTCTTATTTCTTTAAGTATTAAATATTTTTCCATCTTTGATTATGGATTGTTACTTCTCTTTCATCAATGTTTTTCATATTAATAATTTTCTATTTTTACATATTTGATTGATTATGGATTGTTACGTACCTTCCATTGATGTTGATTATATTATTATATTCCATAAATCCTTAAGTTTGATTTAGATTGTTATTTTTATTACTTTAAATAAGTTTTTGAGACTTCTGATCATTAGTAGCCTTGGCCTTTTGGTTACTTGATATTACCTATTTTATGCCATTTTCTTGGTATTCTAGTCCTAACTTATCATTTTTCATTCTGACTTACCAATTTTATAAGTACTTAAATTTTACATGAAAGTTAAATCATTTAATTTAATTATCCTGTGACTTCTTGTTTTAGTCTCTAGCCTTGTATCCCTAGGGTTTTTCCAATGTAGTTACTACACCCTCCATGATAAATAATATAAATACAACATGTGACCATTCAAAAATAAAGGCAAGTTAAGGTATGTATATGGTAATTTTAGTTATTTCACTTCTAACATTCCTTTCATTATTTAATTTTAAGTTAACTCGGTTATTATTTATCTATGTTCTCTTTCCCAAAGCACCATCCCATGTTACACTCCGGTGACACATGATGATATTCATGTGGGGCATCTATGTATGTATGTATCTACATATACATATGAATATAAATATACATACATTCATGCATACATAGATACATACATATGCGCATAGATACATACACACACACACACACATAATTCATTTATTGATGTTTTCTCTTTGTTTTAACCTTTTGATACTTAGTGTATGTAATTATTATTTTTGTTAAAGATCCGAGTAGAATAAATTAGGGAAATGATATGCAATAAATATAGTCACTGATTTGTTATGTAACTGACTAGCTTTGAGTTTTCTATAATAGTAATAAATAATAAAAGTAATAAATTAGCTAGAAAATAATTGATATGGATGATCTAAGTGTTAAAAACTAAGATAGAAGTTGGTCTAAGTGTCATAAAATAGATACTAGTATCAAAACCCCACTTGGATATTAGTTCCATAATTTGACAATAGTGCCATTATTAAAAAAAATGGTGGTAATGATATGATATTGGTGATAGTGTCCTTTGTGTAGGATTATCATGAGCTTATGGGTGGACTTGTATCTAGATCTCTGAGGTCTGTTCCTATGTGCATGAGTTATGAAACCCTATATTTTACACATAATAAATAATTTATTATGAAAAACCTAATCCTCCATGTAACTATGGCATCTAGTTGATATGATTTGAAAGTGTGTTTGTTAGTAGGGTAGGTTGGACATCCTTAACACCCTACTATAAAGAGAGTTGCCTTTATAACAATATTCTAAGGAGGGATCAAGCATGATGTAGTTCTTCCCATGAAAGTTCCATTTCAAGTGCAAGTGATGCTAGTATTATAGTGTCCTTGAGTGCCTTCAATGTGATTGAGACTGGAAGTCTAGATAATTTGGGATTTAAGATGTTGTAGATGGTACTATGGAGAATTAGAGTAGAATAGGGATTGAAAACCTTAATTGTGATCAACTTATTTTGAGTTTGAATGTGTATTTTGCATTTGATTTCCATTTAGTGGTTAGAGGGATACAATTCATGTATTTATATTATTATGATGCTTTTGTAGTTTATAAAAGAGGTTTGTGCCAATGCTATGAAGTTAAAGTTTTGAAAATATATCTATTATGGAAAAGATATGGTAAAGAACATTAGTGACATTTTGGGAAAACTAACACCATGTGGAACTAGTGTCCTTATTATGGTGCTAGTTTCCAACTAGAAGAACACTAGTAATGAAGGGCCAAAATTGGGAAATGAGGGTTTGAGACTGCTTTTGGACTAACTAGGGATATCTGCATCCCACATAAAGGTTGAATAAGTATGAC
>JARHVA010003948.1:1515000-1520000 GCA_037957365.1 Torreya grandis
TATGTGACCTGTGCTGAGAACCTTAAGAACACAATAATATTGATTTTCAAAAAAGTGAGTATAGGGAGGCCCTATATAATTTGAAACATATCTCTAATGTAGAGGTCTCTGTAATGATGATATTTATGGGATAGTATGTGTACGTGTCAATAATTTAGGAGTAGACCTTACCTAAAATGATATTTATACTAAACTCTATAGTGTACCAATAAGAATTGTGCTTTGAGTTATAACTTATAAATTTGTTGTATCTAAAAATTATGCTATAGCTAGTAACTATGATGTAACTGACTATGGAATAGGTAGAATATACCCATATGGAAGATCCTCAACTCTGACCACATTATTGGCATGCATATATTTTAGGCATTTATTAATTTTATATGGGATGGCTCATAGCTTCTTTATCCATAGCATACCTAATAACATATCAAACATGCCTACAATAGCTACTATTAAGAATTGAGTGGCCAAATGTGCTGGTACAACCTATAATGGAAGTATAGTCTCCTTAATGGATCTCTAAACATGACCACTAAAACCACTGGTAACTATGTCTTTAAGGGATATATCTTTATTTGAGGCTAATTCATTTATTTTTTGTATGGCTTGGTGTCCTCTAATACTCATAGAATGCATTAGAATCATAATTATTTGGAAGAGGTCAAGTCGTATTAACCTCTTTGATGGGAGGGAAAGATATGACATTGCATTCCAAGAGCTCCTATAAAACTTGTGCTAATGATTCTGAAAGGTTCGTGTTACATCTTGATTCCTCACTAAGGAAATTTACTTGATTATCCATGGATTTTATATATTTGGCAATGTTATGGATACCATTATTATGAGCATTGTTATTTGTAAATGATATTTGGTTAATAAACCAAATAACTATTATATGTTTGGATTTATTATTTAGAAGATTTATGGTCTCATAGGTGAGATTTTATAGGGAGATGTGAATCCCTTATTATAAGAATCAAAATCATATATATCTATTGTATTATGTTCATATGATTATTTCAAATGAATCCATTGTGTTTTTATACGCTTTGAATATTATTAATGTGTTCTCTATGATAACTTTCTTGTAGAGTGTATGAAGTAAATTTTATGTAGATATGTACCAGCTATTTTATTTGGTATTAGAACACAATCGATTCATTTATGAGAGTTTATGAGAAAAATTATATCAATATGTGATCCAAATAGTGTTTACAAAGGAGAATATATAGATCCTTACACCTTTATATCACCATTTGAAAGCTTGAGAGAATATAGGTTGATTATCAGTCAAGGATTTAGATCAACCATAGCTCGGTCTTTACATTTGCACTTGCATCCATGCATTGTTCAAACAAAGGAAGCTAAATATACCATTTGTTAACTACATTATCAATTTTTTTTTGAATGTTATTATCAAAAAGTGTGGCTAATATTTATTAATGGCTTGATGTTGTTTTATTGATCCCATTATACATCACACATCTTCTATTGCTCAATATCTGTTTAAAGATTCTTAAGCTATCTACCTTGGATTCTACATCTCTGTCACTCCTACACATGAACACCTATATTTTCAAGGCGTAATGAAATCCATTTGACAAATTATTTGGGTATGCATAAAAGATTCTATATTATTATATTAATATAATTGATTCAAATCTTTTAATAAGATTTTGCCTTGTTATGAGTTTGGTTATTTATAGTGATTAAGATATTCAATCAATTGATAATGTTAATGCATAATATTAAGTTAGTCTTAAATTGGTCAATTTTTTCTATAGTTTAATGTTTAGTTTATAAACATTTATTCATTATGTTAGAGATTATTATTTATAATCTTTTAGGTATTTGAGTCCAAATGATATGTGTCAATCAAGGACTTGTAGTTTGTATTAGAATAATATATTATGTTATTGATACTAAATCAAAGTTTGTTGTCAATATTAGGGTCAAGTCATGTATGAGTCAAAAATTAAAAGTCATTTTTATGTTAGTAAAATATATTTAGTCAAAATTGTAAAAAACTTCCAGAGAGTCTATAAGTCCTTTGTTGTCAAACTTAAAAGTTGGGTGCTATTGTAAGGGTACATTTTCGACTAAGATCAACACCTATAATGGATATTCAATTAGAAAATTTTAATGGTTCAAATTTTAACACATGGAAAGTGAAAATACAAATGTAATTAATAAACAAGAATCTCTAAGGGATTATGAGTGGAAAAGAAATTGAACTAATAGATGCTACTAAATTGTTTGAATGGCAAACCAAAAATGAAAAAGAAAAATCCATTATTGGACTTGCTTTATCAGACATTGAATTACATTATGTTAACTTATAAAATAAGTCTAAATATATATGGGAATTTCTAAGTAAAACATTTGTTGTTGAGGCTATGAATGCTAAATTCACACTAAAATTGTAATTGTTTAAATTAAGAATGAATGAGAGTGCAACAATGTCAAGTCACATTAATGAATTAATATCTCTGCTAAGACAACTTAAAGAAGTAAAATCTTTAGTGGAAGATGAAGATGCAAAAGTTATCTTATTGAATAGCCTACCTCCTAAATATAGTAATGTAGTTTTTACTCTTGGCCAAATGCCTTCCCAATCACTAGATGATATGATTTCTACACTCTTAACCAAGGAGAAAAGATCAAAAGAAGACATTGAGGAAGGAAATTACATTTATGTAAAAAAATAAGTATATTGGTTCCTCCAAAAATAAAGAGGAAGTATAATGATTTTATTTCTAGAAAAATGGACATAAGTCTCCATTTTGTAAAGTCAGAGCTAAAGATATTATAAGTGGTAAATTTAAAATGGATGAGGCCAATGCAATTATTGAAGAAGAAGAAGAAGAGTCAGAGATTGAAGAAGAATAACAAAAAAAAAGTATATTATTCATATGATTAGCTATACTAATTAGCAATCTAAAGGAAGATGGAGGCCCGAGAGGATGGAGGGAATTCAAGCCTCTTTCAAGCCACTAGTTAAGAGGCCACTTTTGGTTTAGTGGCACATTTGTGTGGTGTGATAGTTTATATTTTTACATGTGTTATTTAATAATAACAAAAGTGAAATTCATGTTTGAGTAATCCCTTTTATTATTTCCTTTGTAATCCTTCTAATTTAGAAAATGATGGGAATTAAATATGTACTTACATATATGACATGGTTTGCGGTAAACCAACAAAAGCACTTAGTTGGTTGTTAGCCATGGGATAAACCATCATTGGTTATTGGTAAGCCATGGAAAAAACCATCATTGGTTTTTGGTTAGCCATGGAGAAACCATTTTTCAAGTTTGTAATCATTGGAAAAATCACACAGTCATAATTTAGATGCACTACATGATTATATTCTCCCTAATTTAAGAATAAGGGGGTGTGACTAGGGATAATAATATTAAGGGGGTGAATGTTACAAATAAAATTATTATTATCATTATTATTTGTATGTGAAATTTGATTAATAAACCAACTCACTATTATAAGTTCAGTTTTATTATTTAGAAGATTCGTGGTTTCATAGGTGAGATTTTATAGGGATATGTGCATCCCTTATTATAGGAATCAAAATCCTATATATTTATTATATTGTGTTCATATGATTATTTTGAATGAATCCATTGTGTTTTTTTGAGCTTTGAATATTATTCATGTGTTCATAGTGATTAATTTATTATAGAGTGTATGAAGTAAATTTTATGTAGATTTGTACCAACTATTTTAGGTAATTTGATTTGGTTATTATTAAGATATGAGTTATATGCTATTATGGGATAATTTAATTTTGATTAAACTACATGATTACAATGACATGAGTTATCTTTAGTGTATGTTTTTACATTATGATTATGATGAGTTATTATTTTAACTATATTTTATGATGTATATATATCATGATGTTATGGACTAACTACTTGCTTATCATGAATTGGACACATGAGAGATTCATCCCTTAGATCTTGATAGAGGGAGAGCATCATCAGAGAGGGTGATATAGATGGAGATGTTGGGAGATGATAGAGGAATGAATATAACCTTGCACACACCATCTTAAATAACACTCATTATATGCATAATTGAATGCTTAGTGTTAGTGCATTTTTTATGTTGTTTGTATTTAGATGATTATTTACACATGGTTAGATGTGTCTTAGCATAATTAATGCTTATATGTAATTAACCAAGTATGATTATTATATGCTATTAGAGTCATAAATATTGATGTTTTTCATGAATGTAAAATTTTATAGTTAGTAGTGGGTTACTACTGTAAGTAGGCTAACCTCACCTATCTAAAATGTTAAGTAGTTATCTTTATGATATTTGGGAATATTATTATTTGGATTTAACACCTTAATATAATTTGATAACAAAAGGTAAATGAATTTATATTAGTAGTATCATTATTAAGCCATATTCTTATTAAGTCATTAAGAAGAATATATAAATGGAAAAGTCTCATAGAGGAAATAAAACCAATAAAGCATTTGTATAATCAAAATAAAATAATAATTGGAACATAAAAATATGAAAAGTAAATAAAAAAATTAAATAAATTCAATAACGGTGGTGATAGAATAAATCAAGGATTTTGTTTTTGCACTAAGGCAAGTTGGAGAAAAATTGAAGAATTAGATGTAAAAGGAAAAAGATAAAACAAGAAAAATAAAAAGAAGAATCTTTAAGAAAAGACAAAAATTTAAAGAGAGAGTGAAACATAGAGATATGGGGAGGAGAGTAGGAGAAGAAAAAGGGGGTGATGATAGGAAGAGAGGAAATAGATTGAAGAGTAACATGATGGAGAAGGATGTAATAGGGAATCAAAGTGTAGAGAAAAGGGGAAGATAATGATCATGACAGAGAAAGGGTATCCTATCATACTATTTTAGACAAGAATATTTTATAAGGTAGGCTACCTATACATTTTAAAATTTTGAATTTGTATGAAGTAATTATTGTATATACATTGATCTGTATGTTAT
>JARHVA010003948.1:1525000-1537500 GCA_037957365.1 Torreya grandis
ACCATGATTATATTTATGAGATTTAGTATATCCTTATGTGTGGCATGATGACTATTGTAGGTAATAAACATCCATGATTATTGGTATGATTTGACTAAAAGCCTATTTAACTGAATCATTTGATGTGTGGAACATTAGGATAACAAAAGAAAATTCTTAAAAAGGTAAGGCATAATGATATGTGACCTATTTTATGAAGTGATGAGGATCGATATTTGATTCCATGAAATGTTGTGTTGTACATTGAGTGTGTACCCTTAAGAGCACTCATACCATCTTAGAGTTTTTAAAGTATTAGTTTATTGAGTGTCTCGATGGTGAAGGTTGTATGCCATGTTTGGATAGGAAAGTGCATAACATTGTACATGTCATGAACAAGAGATTCCTACAAAAAAATTGATCACTTAAATTGAACACCTCAAGAATTATTACACCCTTACTTGTAATCAAGTAACCTTTGCCACTTGTGTTTATATTGTCAATGTTTAAAAAGCATGGGATGCTTCTCACTTAAGAATATGTGCATCTTAGATAAATTTATATGTTTGATGTACACTAATCCTAGGGGGAAAATCCTAAAATATCAATTGTGAATTGGTAACCTAGTGTGGTGGGAATTTTATTTTTACAGGAGTGTAGATGTCCTTATTGAGAATTCCTATGTGTTAGGAGTACTACTTATGGATTGTCACCCCATGTGTTTATGTGGATTTGATAAGAGATGTAGTTGCATAAAGTTAGAATATAGGTGATTTATACCTCTCTCACCCTCTTTTCACATCACTATATGCCCATTTAGTGGATTCATATTTTCATTATGTTGATTAAGTGTTCCCTTAATCAGAAACTTGTTTTTGTAATTTTGTTTTGACAATATTCCCTAGAGTTAGAGGGGATATTGCCTTCTATTTCTTGTTGATAGAGAAGATGTAGGAATGGAATAGATTGATGCATCTATGTGGTTAATATATTTTCCTCCAGTTGTGGAAATAGGTTGTGATACTACACTTATAGGTTTGGTAAGAGAGTAGTGTTTTTGTCAACTTGGGTTGTGGTGTTTTCTTCAAACCATGTGAGGGTATTTAAGTTGTTAGTTCCCTATTTTCCACTTGTGGATTTTTAGAGTCACACATTCCATTACTATTGTATCTAAACTTGACAACTTTGACCACATGGAGTGGCAAATATTAAATTTATATTTATTCTTCATTTAGATTTATATGTTGATTATAATCATGATATTATAAATCACATTTTATTAGATAATTATTATTCTCATATTTATAAAAATATGTTGTTTTGATGAGTCATATATGTACCTTTCACCTAGAGTGAGTATGGAATAGAATATGTGGATCATATTGTTAGTCTAAGGAGTTAAGATAAGCCTATAACTTGTTGGGTAAATAGCCAAGCAAGTAGAGAGGAATTTTATTGCTTGTTCCTTTTGTAAGGTTGTAAGGATAGTGTGATCCTTGGCCTTTGCTTGATATGTTAATTTTAAGATTATTTATTTTTAATTATCAATATAACTGAGATGGGTTAAGCTGTTAATGTGATAGTTGTTGTGTTTGGATAATGAAAACTTAATGAAAACATGGATTTTTTGTATATTTATTATTATGAGGGATATTGATAAATATTGGATGATTTAGTGTATGTCATTGTACTCTAGGAATTGAACCATGTACACATTATGGAGATCATTAGGTCATGGAGACCTAAAGGATGATTGGTGAGTTAGGAACGTGAGTATTAAGAGATGGGAGTGGATCCTAGATAGTCTCACATTGAATTGGTAGTTACTGAGTTTGGATCTAAAAAAAGGAGCTTGTCGAATCTAGGATTTGGCAAATAGGAGTTGTCAAATTTAGTCATATGGTTATACGCATGTATACTGAGGAATATTTAATCCTTAATTTAGTATACATTGAAAATATATTATTTCCAATTCCTATTCATCATCATAATTGTTAAAAGCTATGTAGGAGTAGAGACCATATTGACATTTCATACTTATCAGGAGCTATACAAAGTAAAAAAGGTATTGACTTATACACATCATTCTTACCAAGTTCTCTAAACATATTTTTTAGAATGAGAAAAATACTCTTTAGTTTAGGTTTGTGTACATAGGGGTTGTAAGGTTTTGAGTAAATCCCCATGGCCATTTGTTTTGTATTTTATGATGATTTCATGTGCTTATGATTGAAGATTGAAGTTGGAAAGCCAAAAAAATTATAACCAAGATATGTAGGACCCTTCGATGTGGTAGAAGGGGTCAATTTTTAGTTTATATGCTTAAATTGCCACTAGGATTAGATCTATTACATAATGTATTCCATATTTATTATCTTAAAAATTATATAGATAATACTTTAGATGTGTTGGATTAGAACACTTTTTAGGTTATGGACCCTGGGGCGGTCATGATAGAACCAATTAGAGTAAGTGACATTCTCGAACTTAATTTTTGTAATAGGGATATGATAAAATATAGGGTATTGTGAGACCAATACTCTAAGGATAGTGATACTTCAGAGGACTATGATGAGTTATACAGGTGATTTCCACATTTATTTGCTTGATTTGATACTTTATACCATGTTATTTTTTTGTTGAACAATATTTTTAATTTTTAATTTATGTTTGAATAAGAGTCATCGAGGAAAATGAATAGCTTTAGGGGGAAAGGATGTTACATTTTGATTCCTCATTAATCAAATTTAATTGATTATATGTGGATTTTCTATAGTTGGAAATTTTATTTTATTATTATTAACTAAGATATGATTTATATGTTGTTATAGGGCAATTGAATATTACTTATATTACATGATTACATTGATATGAGTTAGATATATTATAAATTTTTAAATTATAATCATGATGAGTTATTATTTTAGATGTATTTTATGATTATATATGTCATGATATTATGGAGTAACTACCTACTTATCATGAGTTAGACACATGAGAGATTCATCCCTCATATCCTGACAGAGGGAGAGCATCATTAGGGAGGGTGATGTAAATGGAGTTATTGGGAGACAATAGAGGAATGCATATAACCCTATATGCACCACATTAAATTAAACTCATTATATGCATAATTAAATGGTTATCGTTAGTGCATTTTTTATGTTACTTGCATTTAGATAATTATTTATGCATGGTTAGATGTGTGTTAGCATAGTTAAAGCTTATGTGGAATTAATCTGGTGTGATTATGATATGTTATTAGAGTAATAATTATTGATGTTTTTAATGAATGTGAAAATGCATAGTAAGTATCAGGTTACTACCATAAGTAGGCTAACCCCATGTCTTTAAAGTATTACCCAGACACCTTGATGATATATGGGAATATCATTATTTAGCTTTAACACCTTAATATAATTTGATGACAAAAGGTAAAATAATTTATATTAGCAATATATTCATTAAGCCATATTATTATTAAGTCATTAAGAAGAATATATAAATGGAAAAGTCTGATATGGGAAATAAAACCAATAAATCATTTGTATAATCAAAATAAAATAATAATTGGAAGAGAGGAAATAGAGTGAAGAAAAGCATGAATGAGAAGGATGTAAGAAGGAAGTAGAGCATAGAGAAAAGGGGAAGAGAATGAGCAGGTCAAAGAGATAGGGTATCCTGTCATACTGTTTCAACCAAAAAGATTTTGTAAGGTAGGAAACATATACATTTTTGAATTCCACATTTGTAGATAGTAACTATTCTATATACATTGATCTGTATGTTATGATTTATATTATAGGTAGTTATGAGTTTACAAGAAATAGTAAATGAATTTAAACATAGACAATGATTTCTATTGAGCATAGAAAATTATTTATATTTATTAGTGAGTAAATATTAAACTATGTTATGTAGATGCAATTACAATAAAGGCTATCAGAATATTGAATACATTAAAAACTATTTAGTTGAGCCATAACTCACAATAAATTATACATCAATATAATTAAAGCCATATATTAATGAGGCATTATAGGCGGCATGTAAATCTTGGTTAAAATAATGAAATACAGACAGTGTATGGAAAATAATGACTTTTATAATCCAATTATGTAAAACACTTTGTATAATCTAATTAGGTCCAGTGACTTTATATATATCTCTCTCCCTCTCTCTCTCTCTCTCTCTCTCTATATATATATATATATATATATATATATATATATAACACTAAAATAGATGTTGGAGTAGGTAACACTTAATATATACGGTGACTTAGTATTAAATATTAAACATACATAGTAATATAAAAAACAAGCAAATATATCTATAGTCATTGATATCTATAATATACAGATATTATTTTAATTTATATCATACCTAATGAATTACATGCGCATATATGGCTAGTATATATGGCTAATATATATACCTAACCATAGATTTAACTCATATGCAGTTATCCATATGAGTGTTATATCAAAATACAAAGTCAATAGTTCATGTATGGCTAGTATCTACAGCTAGTAGATATAACTGAGTACTATTATAATATGTTAGTAAAGTAATGAATATTTAAAACAACCAAATTCTATCCATGGTGTTGCTTTATAATAATATCATAATATAGATAATGTCCTTAATATGACATATACATGGTTATATTCTTATATATAAAATTACTTTGGATATAGGATGCTAAAAATGGATTTTAAATAAAATGAGATATGCATATTTATATTAATTATCATATAATGTATAATCAACATATTTTATGAATCCTTGCATGATTGGATTTAACTCATATCAGAGTTAGCATGTAAATTCATTAAGTCCTAAAATTCTCTAAGTCATACCAAGATTTTATGACTTAATAATTCTAATGGAAATGCAAATCTAAATAAGAACTAGTCCTTAAATAGTGAAGATAGGTGCATATAGCTATATTATTAACATATTAACCATAGCAACATGTTCATATCCAAAATTACAAATTATGCTTTCCCCACACATTGATATCCACATCTAATTATGTTATTCGACTTATGAGAACATAATAAGCTATGCAGGGAGATTTATTAGCTATAAAACATATTCATAGTCAAAATTATAAATTAAAATATCCCCACATATTGATAACCACACATTAATATATTATTTGATTTATGGGAACATAATAAACTATGTGGGTAAATTTCACGTAGTAAATACTTGTATAATAACTAGGATTATACAAGATATTTATTGCAAAGACATTACAGATGTCCATGTAGTAAACTATGGGACCCTAAAAACAAGATGTGAGACTATTATATTAACTATTTAATATAAGTTATTGAATCTATAGGTATATTTCAGACTATGTAATACAAGAGTGAATTGTGTGTTGAATGTCTATCATGAAACTGACTATATTAACATAGTAACATGAAAGTCAATATTAAACTTCTTATCTGTCGAATGACATATATAATATTTATATATTCTAACTTTAAAATAAATTATGTATTCTAGTATATTCAATGTGATGTTAATAGAGGGATGGTTACATTCCAAGTCATGATGATATATCCATATGTGTGGTTGACATCGATCTAGCTTGAGAAGAACAAAATATCTATATAAACAATCTATTAAATTTAATACCAGATCTATTAACCTATGTGTACAATTATAATAGTTGTTGAAATCTTATAAATACCTATGACTATTGGTAAATATACATATAGTAATGAAAGCCTGTGAGTAGAACATATTACGAGTATATTAATATGTACATGTGCTAATACACATATAGCCTATAAATAGTCATCATAATTTGTGACTATAAGTTATAGTTATTATGATTGGAAAACTAAGTTATAAATTCTTGAAGAGTGGAAAATTACTTATATATGCATGCAACCTCTTAAAGATGTAATATGTAGTTTAAACATAGGATATACTTAGTTGGTATAAACTATACTTGCTTGCCTATTATTTAGGATTATGGGACATTTGATTCTTGAAATTATATGACTGGTTGTTTAAAATAATGTAATTATGATAATGGACAATGAACTATTATATTATGGGATTTCATAGAGTGTATTTTGTTTAAAAACTACAATCTAAAGGTATGTTATACTTGGGTGGTACAAACTATAATTTTTATGTCTAGATTCATTCATACATTTAATGGACTAAATGTATGTGTTTATCATGTTTTATGATAGCTAATAGGAATTAATATATTGTATCTACTTATGGAAATTATAATATTTAGCCTAATATATATTATACCCAATTGGTATAATCTGCACTTGTTTGCTTATTAATTATGTAATAAATAATATTATGGAGATTCATTCATATGTTTGATAGACTAAATGTATGCAGTTGATTATTCCAATGCTTAGCATATTTTGTGATTTCTAGTAGGAATTAATATGTATAAATTTATTGGATATATTTATGTTAACCAAATCTCACATTGTTGGTATTGAGTAAGTAGTGAGATAGACTTCACTAGCTTACTAGCATCATAAATCTAGATGAAGGTGATCAGACCAAGTGGTGTGTATTAAATTGACTAATCCTAGAAATCAATAACTATTAAAAACTTAGGAAAAAGTAATGTTATTTATACATTATCATTTAATGTGTATGATTTACATGTTTGTGTAACATCTTGTTAAGAACACGTTTCTTTATGGTACACCACATGTTTTATTCTTAGAAATCATACAACACATTGATACTAGCTTGTCTCTCTGTATTCCCATATCATCACTATCTAATAATCCATGAAGGGAGGGAAAGTAAATTATATGGAAATGTGTGGGAGATAAATGTTCCATGGTTTATGTGAAAAATTACTTGGATGATATTCTCCTTCCCCACAACTGTACTTACTTGAAGATGACACTTGAGATTGACATAGATACTGGAGTTCAAGAACTCATACTCTGTGGAGAAATGTATCTTGTATTTATACATTGTATTTTATTTATTATTAAAACATTACCTAATGAGTTGTAATTAATTACTTATTATACTTTGACAATAGTGGTTTTATGGTTGTACTAGTCACGACTGCAAGTCTTTAGTTACTTTCTATATTCAAATGCGATGAGTTTATTATGATGATGATAATCAATGATGTATGATGTCACATGTTTCATTTATAGTTATTATACTCAGAGTATTTTATGTGGTCCCTAAATATATTCTCATGTTATCTAATTAAATAATTCATTGATTAAACTAAAAAAAAATTATCATATTTTTCTAAGTTCAAACCTAATGGGATTGTTACTGTTGGTGAAGACTTTGTATGGAGGAGATGATAAAATAAGTCAAGGAGATGGATCTAAAGCTAAAATAACTATGTCCTTTAATCACTCTTATTTTAAATGGCCCTTACCTTGTATGGAGGCTTATTTGAACTCTTAGCAGCTGATTCTGATGAAATTGTATATTTTAGTTTTCCTATTGATCAAAGTTTGAGTCCTCTTTATTTTAATTTATGGAATAACTATATGAATGTTATAATATTCCTAAACAAGATACCTTCATGTAATTATGTTATAAGACTCTATTTGAATATGTCCTGAAGATCTTTATCTACCATGGGGTTGTATAATTTACGTATTATTGTCTTGTATCATAAGACATATTCTATAATAGGCTCATTTGAATTTTGTTTCAATTGTGAAACTTGAGCATATGAAATCCCATCACTAATTTTTATGGATAATTATGATAAAAACATGTATGCTAATGGATTGAATGCTATGATATTTTTAATAGGTAAGTCATATAACAACTGTAAGGAATTATCATTTGAACTTCATAGAAAAAACATTATGAGAAGGTAATCATTAGACATGTAGTATAAACATGCTGCATAAAAATATTGGATTGATGTTTTGACTCACCCTTTCCATCATATAATGTAGTCATAAGTGCCATTAATCTATATGGTAAGGTAGTTGCTTCTATTTGATTTACGAAAGGTATATGTAAGAGAACATTAGAATCCAAGGTGTGTGATGGTCTAGTGGTTCCGTGCTTAAGATGTAACACCTTAACCTACAAAGTATGAAACATGTGCATAAGGTATTGTACAACTAGAGTGGAGGAACTGACCACAAGATGTTTAGCTATCACTGATGGTTGTTGAGTTAAAATTATTGGTTATCTTAGTTGATTTGGCCCCACTATAGGTGTAATAATGTTATTAGCTGGGGGAGTTGAAGATTGAGCATTATTTAATTTATTCTTAATTTATTTTATGGCTTTTAAATTTTTTGCATCATCAAGGGGTTGTTCCCAAAATCTATATTTGAATATTTATAAGATCTCATCTTATTGACAATTAGGTTTCCATTATTAAGTGGAGGGAAATTGTCCTAATTTCTAAATTGTGTATGATATTGATCTTCATTATATTTCTCATCTTCAAATGCATTATCATTGAAATCGACATAATTAGGGTGCAAAGGATCAACAATAGGAGTTTAAATAAGTCCCTTAACCATGGTATACTATCGAATAGTAGAAATATGAATATGCTCAATAGGATTACAACCTAGGCTAGCACTTCTTCTTAATGGAAGAGAGAGAGAGAGAGAGGTTTTTTAGATGGAATATAGTAAACAAATTAAAATAGATCTACTATAGAAAAAAATATGAAATATAAAAAATTTAAAGTAGACAATGATAGGAAAAAGAAGGATATAAACCCTAAGAGCATCTAGGGTTTGAGAAATGTTCAAAGTAAGTTAGGTTCACCAAATGTTTTAACCTTTTAGAACTTAGTGTATGCAAATCATATGTTTGTAGATGAGTAGAATAAATTAGGGAAATAATATGAAATAAATAGATCCACTAATTTATTATGGAACTGATTTGATTTGACTTTTTTTTTAGATAATAGTAAATAGGGTAAGCAATAACTTACCTAGAAAACAACTAATATAGATGATTTGGGTACTAAAAACTAAGATGGAATATGGTATGAGTGTTGTAAATTGGAATTCAGTATCAAAATCCCTCTTGGATAATAGTGCCATAATTGGATAGTAGCACCATTATCATAAAATTTATAGTAGTGTCTGGATATTGGTGGTAGTCCTCTATGCAATACTATTTTTTAGCTTCTAGGTGCACCTATGTTTGGATATTTAAGGTCTATTCCTATGTGCATGAGTTTTGAAACCCTATATTTTACTTATAATGACTTATTTATTTTCAAAAATGTAATCCTCCAAGTAACTAGAGTTCCTTAATATATCATATATATATCCATTAAAGTCCACTCATACTTGATCCCCTAATAAATATTCCACCTTATAACCCCTAACTATACAAACATCAATATTTTCCAATTATATCATCCCAACTCAATGTGGTATTTATTTATCCCTACCTATTGGCTTTGGTTGATGTAATAAAAATGTTATGATAACCACTTTGAAATTAAGTCAGCCATGGATGACCTTGTTCAAGTTTAAACCATCATATTTTAACTAAATTGATGTTGGTCGGTGGTGTCAGATAAAACATTGATAATGGTTAGGGTCATTCACCACTATAAATACAAGTCCCAATTTTAATCTAATAGAGATTAACATTAATTTTTGTATGGTCATTTCTCATAATTTTATTAGATATTTTCTTGGAGGGAAAAACTTGTCTTATGTAATCTTAGATGCATTAAGATTACTCATTTTATCCTAGGTCTTGATTCAACCTTTGTGATACTTAAAACCACAATAATATCTTGAAAATCACCATTTTCCAAGGGGGAGATTGACCCTTGACAAGTTTTATTCAAGTTAAGTATAATATAACCCTATAAATTTCATTTGATAATTATAATTTACATAATTACTAGATTGAATGAGTGTATAACTCTTGTTTGAATATTCTCTACACTTAAAGTTAGTGTGGCTATAGGTTTATCAAAAAAACAATTCCCACCCTAGGTGATCTAGGAACTCATTTGCTTACCATGGTTCGTCATCATTTTTGTTTTTTTAAACCATCCCCCTATTTGTGTTTTTATCTTTGGTAGAACTAGATTAGATTAATTCCAATATTAGATACCTAGTTAGTGATATTTCATTATTTTAATTTCCTATAAGATTTTAAACCTTCTCTATTGATTTTCTGTCATAAGTGTTCCTCTTGATAGGTTTAGTAGATCTATTTGGCCATATCATAATACATTAAGCATAATTTAACTTTATTTGATCTACTATCTTCAAATCTAGATATTTTAGATATATAAATTTTAATCTTAATTCTAACTCATTTCTTACATTGTAGTGAATCTAAAATGAACTAACCAAATGATTTACTCAATATTCTATTTAATAAATTTAAACACACCGATCTTTCATAGAATTAACCTTAGCCATTTAATCAATGATAATAAAATAGTTAACAAATACACTCATAACTTCATAAAAATATCACCCACTCATTTTGTACACTTCATTTATTCCTACATGAGTTGGGTTAATGTTTTCTCAAGAAGATGAAATAGGCCAAGAATAAACCATATATAATATCACTTGTGCTTTAATAGATCATGAAACACATTCCAGAAAGGTCAAGTGTGATTATATCACTATTTTGTTTTCCACCAAAAATCTTTGACATCATGTGATTGATAAAAATACATATGTCATTGTACAATATGATCCATTTCACCATTTATTCTTTAATTTATTTTACTAGGTGATAGAATTGACAAATGGATGGTTCTCTTAATGTAACTTGACTTAAGAATTGTTTACTAAAAAAAATAGTTAAGGCCCAATTATTTTTGATCAACTTTATTCCACCCCTATATTAGCTACTAATTAACTTCAAGGCACCGTTCTTGATGAAGATATATTTTATATTAAAGTTATTAATCAATATATTTCACTTAAAGAATATTTTCATAATTATACCACTAATCTCGAGGCACAAAACCTTGAATAACTTGATACTTCTATTTTTAAACCTAAATCCAAATTCATCCTTGAGGAATTATGCGATGTTAATATTAAATTGCATAGTGACACTTGAAAACCTTAATTTTGATGGTGCCAATTTTTTTCAAAAAGCAAGGTTAGATTGTGTCTAAGCCAACACCCATGATAAAATAATATCTCTATTTTTTCAATTCAAATTTAAATTCACTAATAACAGGGTTGAATATGAACCTCTCATCTTATAGATGCAAGATGCCATCAATTTAGACATCTCATATTTGCATTCCCTAAGATATTCAAAATGGATATGTCATCAAGTCAATGTTGATTATCAATGAAAAAGTGAAAATACCATTGCATATAATCAAATTTATATGATGATTGGCAAAGAATTTGCATTATTTAATATTGAATAAATCCAATGAGAATAAAATACTATAGTTGATTCTATTGATTCATAATCTTCTCTATTCCACCCTCATCAAACACTTCATGATTCACAATTTATCATTCACATGAGGAATTCACCCTCAAATTTTCAATCCAAGAATTATTCTCTTATCTCCAATAATAAGGATGTCACTACTAATCAAATATTGAAGTATAAAAAAATCATATAATTCATTGATCATCTCACTTAGCCTCCATAGGTTGATTCTATAGAAAGTACCTAAATTCATAAGCTATCATGAAAATGCGTCCTTTAATATGATATCCCTTTTTATAACAATGTCAAAGTTAGCTTGCTATATTGTGATACTCAAGATGAATTTCCTACCCTTATTGAGTAAGCACATGGGGAAATTTTCAATGGTCATTGTATGTTGCAACGTATAAATGTGTACACATGGTATTTTTTTTGGCATAATCTTCAAAATTATGACATTACATTCGATAAAATGTGTAATATTTTCAAAATTCATGATGATCTCATTTATTCTCCTCTAGCTAAACATCAAACATTAAAGTCTCCTATGACATTTTCTACATGGGGATTAGATCTAAATGGAACATTACCTATATCAAAGGATGCCTATGTCTTCATCATCACTACCACCAAATATTTTAACAAGTGGATTGAAGCTATGCCACTTGTAAACATTATTGGCATTTCTATTTCAAAATTTATTCCTAATAAAATAATATGTCATTTTTTAATTCCTCACATAATCATTTTTAATAATGGTGGAAATTTCAAAAACAAAAACATAAAACAAATATAAGAAAAATTCAAAATTCAACATAAATTTTCAACAACTCAACCTTAGTGTAATGTTTAAGTTGAATCCATTAATAAAATAATTAACAATATATTTCAAAATATTGTTAGGCATTTTCTTTTTACTGATAACTCAAGCTTTAACCTATAATTTTGGATTATTGTACTAGCATTGGTATTGTCACTAGAGAAACTCCCTTCTTAATAATATACGGTTCCGAATTTATCTTGCTACTAGAGATTGAGTTACCTTGTGAATTTATTTTCATGGCATCATTCCTAATGAATAACATCATGAATCCCATATTACTCCCTTAGACCTCCTT
>JARHVA010003948.1:1542500-1757500 GCA_037957365.1 Torreya grandis
AAAAACTTCAAGAAACATCACATCAATAGTTTAATAACAAAGCAGATAAAATAATAGAGTGAAATAAAGAGGATAATTAAGCAACCATAACAAACATGGATGTTAGGTGAGATGGTGGACATGGTGGGTCTTGAGGCTTATCACCCCATCCTTTCAGAGCAAGAGGGTCCTTGTCCACAAGTAAGGGATCCGACCCATCATTTTTTTGATCTTCTAATGACTCATCTTGGTTTCTTTTCAGAGAGATAACTAGAGCCGATCACAAAAAATTTCCTTAGGGGGGAGTACCCTAGTGACTAATCTCACCATCATGAGTTGGGGGAGGAGATCCATAACCCTTGCTACCACCTCTTGGTCTAGAAGAGCCACTCAAACCACCACATCATAGGTAATCCCATTGATATGGTGACTAAAAAAGATAATAAATATTACATCTAGTTCTATAATGCTATTGGCATGGTCCATACCCTCATCCTGGAGGAGGTGTCAGATATAATAGAGGTTGAGGATATTATCAACTAACTATGCACGAGGCTTTCCCCCAGTGGTCAAAAAGACATTCGAGGTGTTTAATCTATAGGTGGACTTTATTAGTTTGAATTTGAATTTGAAGAGTGACATCAAATAGAATAGTAATTATTTTAGTAATAAAAAAACTACGCTCCAACTCTTGATGATTAAAGCAAGCATAATTTCTAGCTTTCCATATTTGAAATAAAATATCATCTTGAAATATCTACAAATTTTTTTTTGTATTTTATAGGCAACAAAGAAGAATCCCCCAAGAGATATATTTTCCACATGAAGAATTTAGGTTAGAAGGGTTGAAAAAGGTAATGAATATAGTGCTATACAAATTGTTCATGAGATCAAAACCATAAAAGGTGCTTAAAAGTCTCTAGTTGTTGACAATCTAGGAAAATGGGGTTTGATGTTCTCAAATGCTTTATTTAGTATCCTGTAGGCAAGCCATGATAAAGGAAACATCATAAAATATGAGATTTTTGGGATAAATGATAACAGTCCAGACAATGTTAAAGAATTTGGCCCAAGCCCCTTATATAGAATAAAGATTCCATCTAAGGTTGAGAATTTCATCTAGAATATGTTGAGGGGATAGAAACTTATAGCCCAACTAAGGGGAATATCAAGTGAAAGGGGTGGCCATATGACAAAGCTAGTCCTTTTATCGAGGACCAAGGGAGTTGAACCCTATTTTATGTAAATATTCATCATCTATGGAACCTTGAATTTATGCTATAGCCTTTGCATATGAATTATTTAAATTAAATTTGTTATAAATTTGCTTTAGGCAAGTTAGTATCGATTCTCCTTTCAAAAGAGATCATTTATAAATTTCCATCCTTTTCTAAAAATCCTTAACCCTTTAACCCAAGGGATTATAACAAAGGTAACATTTAGAAAGTTTAAGCAAGGTAACCACTAGATAGATTAGGAATTAATGGAGAGGCCATTCCTAAAACCCTCACCTACCCAAGTAAGATGAGGCTTATCTTTCTCCCACACTTTTTGTAGGATTTGAATAACAAAGGTACCCTTAAATTTAAATGGCATTAGGGTAATAAGAAGGAAGTGAAATTTTAGACCTTGCCACATTTTTATACCACATGGAATCCCCTGAGAAATATAGTGTCTTAGAATAATATTCTAGGATTCATCCCAAAAAATACCTCTAACAATCCATTTGACACTAAGAATAAGGCCTTGAATCTTAATGTCTAAGAGGCCTAGACCCCCAACTTCTTTGGGTTGGCAGTATATGTTCTAGGTAACTCTGTGGAAGCCCTTGTAGACCTCAAAACTAGCCCATATAAAATTTCCTAGGATTTTTTCTAACATTTTGTAAGAAACATTATAAGGGGCCCAACATGAATGATAATACACATGTGTAGCTACCAAAACTTTTTAATAAATCTAAAAGTTGCCAACAAGATATAAAGGCTTTGTGATCTATAAAGATTTTCTTTTTCAACTCTTTTCACCACATAAGACCATAGTTCAGAGGGAGAATCCAAAAAATCAAAAGGTATGCCAATAAAATTAATTTCACTCCTAAAATAAGACATTGCTATTGATATCCCTCTAATGAAGGAGGTTTGGGACCCTAAGACTAGCAATAGTATTGATTCTTTCTCCATTGGATAGATGAGCCTGAAGATAAAAAAAAATATGGAGACATTCCATAGCATTGTTAACTAAATATTCTTCCTCTTGAAGAGTGAGAAATGATTCATTGTGAAATGGCCATTCAAAAGATGTTTGTTAGACTAAGGGAGGCAAATGCCTTTCACAAAACCCTTTACAATGTAGTTCATTAAAAGTTAGCTAAAGCCTTTTAATGTTGTCACATATAAATAAGGGGATAAAGGGAATCCTTATCAGATAGAATATTTAATTTCAAACCTACAATATTGGGTGCTATTAATTGTAATACAAGACATAACATCCTAAAAGGGAATATTAATCATTTGAACAAATTTAGGGCCAAAACCAAGGGACTATAATGTCTCTAGAATGAAGGCCCACTCAATACTATCATATTATTTCTCAAAATTAATATTGAAAAATAGATTTTTTTGATTGAAGAACCAATCCACTTCTATATCTTCCAAATGGTAATGACATTATCCAAAATGAATATTTGTTGAATAAAGCTAGTTTGTTCATTCCTGATAATTAAAGCAAGAATGTGTTTGACCCCAAGGTCTAAGGCATTAGTAATAATATTGTAGGAGATATTGAGCAAAGTAATAAGCCTCCAATTGGTTATAATTTTAGGATCAACACCCTTAGGGATAAACTTAATTTTACCCAAATTTATAAAGGGTCCCTTAGCTAAAACAATTTTAGAATAAACCTTGTGAAGATCAGGGCCACTAGGATCCCAAAGGGTTTGGTATAATTCACACAAGAAACCATCAATTTTTGGAGCATTTTTAACTAACATATACTTAACAATCTCCTGGAATTCACTGAGAAATAAGGGCCTATCATAGGCAATACTTTGTGAATTAGAAACTTTGTAGGGTACCACCTAGAGGCATTGATGGAGAGTATTGGTTCCCAATTGTAGACCTCTTTTTCTTAGTCTTGTACACTTGAGAAAAATAGAAGATGTGGATGATAAACTCATTGGTATGTCATTATAGTCAAGGAAGGGTTTAACACATGGATAGACCAAACATAGACAATGACTAGGAGGCACTAATAGAGGGTATGGTTAGATGCATGCTACTTCTGGCTCTACCTGAACCAAGGTGAGAGGACCTGAGGGGTAGCTTGCTCACATGGAGTGATACTACAATTCAATATCCATGGGAATTTTAGGCACAAAATGTAAATCTGGCCTAGGTATAACCAATGTTGCACACTCCACCCAAAAAGGGTTGTCACATAGAATGCATAAATACACTAAGTCAAACACAAGCTACTGAAGATAGATGGGGATGTCCTTGAAACCTTCATTTCAAAGATTTTTTCAATAATAGGGGATACAATAGAAGACTACAATGTTTATCTTTAAAGCACAAAATATAGTCACATTTTGTATATGTAATATTTATGCATCTACATACAAATAACACTTGAAATATTTACCAAGATGTATTATTTATAGGGTAAAATAGGTAGGAAAAGTTAGATAGTTATAAAAAGGAGTGGTGTTCTGGTGGTTTTCAAACATTAAGGATTATTTCAACATTCATGACATTATTCTTTTATAAAAATACAAAAAACTTAGATGCAAGCTAAGGGAAATACTAGGATTGGTTTACATTTATTGTGCCAATGAAATGAAAATACCCAAATCATTCTTGAAACCCTAAAACATACACTACAACTAGAATTTCATATAATTTTTCCTATTAAATTCATAAATCCAAGGTGCCCTAAAGAGTTAATCAACAACATATTTCTAAACACAATGCAAAAAGGGGTTTATAACCCAGATCTCAGCCCAAGATGACAACCAGTAATGAACATAAAAACATATATCAAATCAATAGCATTTGTAAAACACATCATTACACTTCATCAATATGAAAGAGTAAAAACCTTAAGTATTTTAATTAACTTTGTAAATAAACCTTACATACATCAATTTCCTAGAATGTTGCCATGGGGACAAACATGGTGAGTTTGTTCTTTTGACAGTGGAGACATAAACATGCTCTAAGAGCTTGCTAATGGCTATACAATGGTAACAACCTTAGCAAGGGAGACAATACATACACATAGTAATGTATCCAATTTTTTTGATGAGATTAGACTTTGAAAACACTAACAACCAATAACAACCTTATAAAAGAGGAGAAGTAATCTTTTTATACAATTTTTTACCACTTTTTCAATATGGGAATGTGTTGTAATTTTTAATATTGAAAAATTACAATCAGCCCTCAAATTCCCCCCAAGATGCTCCCAATTAGAATATGCTCTTCATTATGCCTAGAATCTTCATGCCTTTATGAAGAAAATGATGTTTGTAATTGCCTCTACAAGTAATGATGAAGATTTTCAAACAAACCTTTGATTTCTTGGCTAGAAATGCATTCAATTAAAGCTTAAAGGAGAATATTCATTTTTAGAGGTAAACAGACCCTTTGTCTTATTGTACAACTGCGTGGACATGCCTTTGACCTCTCATTTAAAAATTTGGAATCTTCATAGATAGCTTCCATTTCTCCTATGGACACAAAAGAACACCCTTTCTTTGCAAGGATTTTATGAGAATATTAAAGATCTATGGCCATTTGAATGATCTTCCTCCAATTGCCCACCTTGGCCTTGAAAACTTGAAATATTATTCCCATCGAGGTGCTTGAACAAGCAAAATAATGGAAAATGCAAAACTTAGGTTATTTTTACCTTTTTTATTTTTGGATCCAACATGATTTTTCCATATTTAATATTTTCACATTCTGAATTTTTACGGTTGCCTCCAAATTTATTAATGCATGAATGCATTACTTTTCACCTTTTAACATTTTGAGGAAATTTGGGTCCCATTAGAAATTTTGGACTTTATTTCATTTAAGGGAAATCTATAACTCAGTAGCACATTTGCAATTTGGAAATTTATAAATTACAATTTGTAGTTGTAGTTCCCCTGAAAAATTCTCATAGGGAACTAGGAACTCTAACTAAAATTTTCAATTTGAAAATTTGTAACTTGTAATTTACAATTGTAGTTCCCCTAAAAAGTTCTCGTAGGTAAATAGGAACTCCAACTGTAATTTTTAATTTATAAAAATGCAAAATTGCAATTGGCCTTGAAAGTTCCCTAAGGAAAATGAGAACTCCAACTAAAATTTACAATTTACAAAAATGCAAAATTGTAATTGGCCTTGAAAGCTCCCTTAGGCAAATGGGAACTCCAAATGTAATTTAAAATTTGCAAAAATGTAAAATTGCGATCGGCCTTGAAATTTTTCTTAGGGAAATGGTAACTCCAATTGTAATTTATAATTTGTAAAAATGTAAAATTATAATTGGCCTTGATATCTCCCTTACGGAAATGAGAAATTCAACTACAATTTACAAAAATGCAAAATTGTAATTGGCCTTGAAAGTTCCCTTTTACACTAAGATATCATGTTGACCAACATTGACTAGCAGGTTTGGGAGATCTAAGTGCAATTTTTAATTTACACATTTGCAAAATTTCATTCCTCCTTAAAATTTCCCTAAAGCTCCTCTTGAGTTGACTTTAACATGCTAAGTTAACCAACCAGATTGGGAGAGTTGACCACAATTTGTAACTTGTATTTTGAAGACTTGCATTTTTTAAGTTGCATCTCCCACTGAAATCTCCTAGTGACTTTGGAGCCTCAAATGTAACTTTTGAAACTTGAAATATCTTGACTTTTCACTGGACTTCATTCCATCCTCATTTAGTAGAGTACCCTACTGAACTCTACTGAATATCTCTCTACAAGCCAACTCTTTTTCTATTTGATGTCTCAACACAATTCCCTTTCTTTTTATGTGAAATGCTTTTGTATCTTGTGTTAGATTGAATCTAGAAAATATCTCTTTTAGATTACTATTTGTATGAGATTAAAAAACCCCACCACTATTCTCAGGTTCCAACTCCTTGCTTAACCATTCATAAACTATCCAATGATACCCATAATTTGCATTATTTACTTGCACAAAACTATTGTGGCCTCTACACTATGATTAAATCTCATAGCCATTCCATATTCTAGAGAAATGAATTCAATGGATCCTTTTAGTGTATGTGTATATTTGTATGAATTAGTAGACTTTCAAAGACATAGTCCTAAAATGCTAAAGTCCATCAAACAAATTGGTATATCCTCACCAAGAAGCACATTACCAGGATTGAAATCATAATGGATAATTTTAAAAAAACAATGGTGATGAAGATATTCTAGGGCTTGTGCAATTTCTATTACTATGCTCAACCTTTGAATCAAATCCAAGATACACACTTATGCCTGAGAACTTTATCTACCTGTATGATATAAAAACTTGTCTATGCTTCCATTTGGCACTATAGGAAATATTAAGGATTTGAAACCTAGATATAAATAAGAGATTATGAGTTTAAGTATATTTCTATGTCGAAACCTACTCAAAAAATTGTACTATCTATCAAAACTCTTGGTTACATTTTCATTATGCATATTAAGAACTTTGATAGTAACCATAGTGCTATCTTTAAAGGCCCCTTTAAACACTTTTATAAAACTACCAATTCCTAACAAGTTGGCCTCAATAAAACCATTGGTTGGAGTGAAAATATCTAAAAGCCCAATTTTAAATTGTGAGATTTGAGAGTGTCTCTTGTAATAGCATCTCCATAAGAATACCATCAATAAATTATAAGTTACAAATATGACAGTTGTAATAGTTATGTCTACAATTTTGAGATGCCTTGAGATGCTTGAGATTTTTATGTGTGGGCATAGAACATGGTGTCAACTTTACCCAAAGTCTGCATAGGCCAAGATTCCTAACAAATGATGGTATACCAATATTTTTTGAAAACCCCATTTTTTGGGTCTTCCCCTGACAATGATGGAGGTAATCCCATGCCCAGTATCTAAATCCCTCAATGATGAGTTTAGAAGATGACAATATGATAATTTTGGACTACAACTTCTTGAAAAATTATTACTTATATATGGACCTCATTTAATTATGTGCATGACATAGAAATCTATATGGAACAAAAGTAATCTCTTTTACTGATGAACCATTCTCATGTAAAAATCTTCAGCATCCATATAGCTAAGATACATTTAATTGAATCTCCAAAGGAATATTCTAACCCATTTGAATTTAAGAATCCTAAATCAACTTATCCAAATCATTCATCAAATCATGTTTTGTTTATCCAAAATAATCCCAAATGTAAACCTACACTAAAGCAAGATTCAAAATCTCATATGCTTGATATGTGTCCTTTATGCCAGTCAACTGGGAATTAAGCTTGGTTTCTTACCTACTGACTTTTCCTACCTCTTTTTATAATTAATGAGATATATAAGTGTGCATACACTTTGTAAATTCTCAAATTGTTAAGTTGTTTCCCACTTCTCATTTTCTGCCATCCTTTTGCATGGTGTTCCATGGGATTCAAAGATGCAAGAGTAATTTTCAACTTAGAAAATTTATAAGTTGTGTCTCATATCCCTTTCCCCACAATGTTATTCTCTTTGTTGTCTAATCAAATTGTATTCAACTCTAAATTTTCCTTCATCCTCCAATTTGCCTCCACATGGTCATCCTTGTTGGGATTATGCAATATCTGGAACCTTAAAAGTAATTTGCACATTGTATTTTTAATGCTTGATATTTACAAGTGATTTTACCAATTATAAAGTCCATGGGATTTTTCCACCTCAAACAAGATTTGCATTTTACCTCCCAAACCTTTAGTGTAACTTTGGAACACATTTTACAATTGGTCAACTTTATAGTCAACATCCAAATCTCTGCTAACTAACACACCTTTCGCTTTGTTCCTTCAAAAATTTGGTTTAATTCCTTAACACATGCACATGGGCATAGGTTTGATGACATGAATTCATTTTCTACTCTGCTTTAATCCATTTGGTGCCATGTAGGCCTGAGGCCCTCCACATGGGCTCCTTGTTCTCTGGCCAACATATGAAATAGTGGCACAATCATTAATAACTTTGTGGATTTTAATTTTATAATGTGAATGGATTTATTAGGTGGAAAAAAGATTTGAAAACCAACATTAAATCTTAATCATGGATGTACAACCCCTATAGGTGTGACAATAACCCTATATAATAAGACTAGGTGTCAAGGAGGCAACACTTTAACAACTTATAAGAAACACCCATATAAACTCAACAAAACAAGGTAGATCAAAAAAGTAGATCAGGAGGATCTAAAAAAAAACACATGATAAAAAAATGGAAAGGAACTTTACAAACAGGGCCCAAAGAAGAGGGGAAACCAAACAAAGGGAAAAAAACTATACACTATACAATATTGTACACAAGCTACAAACTTAGTCTAGGAAATGTTTTAGATGTCTACCATTAAATAGAAGCTCTAGTATTTCACCATCCAGGTCTCTCAATAAGAAAGTATGTTCCCCAATATTTTATTCAATAGAATAGGGACCCATCCACAAGGAATCAAACATGCCATGGTTGCCTTTCTCCTCATGCTTTCTGTCCTAAAGTAAAGTTAGATCACTGACATGAAAAGTTTTTGGAGAAAATTTTATTTTGAATATTGTCTTTAGTCTTCCATTTAACTTGAGGTTTATATCATGATATTTTCTTTGATTTTAATCAAGCTCAATAATCTATTTCATTCTACTTTCATAGTGGTTGATTTTCTCATCATCCTCTAGCTGTTTTATAAACTAATAGGTTGGCAACTCCAAATTCATAGGCAAAACTACTTGAGCTCCATAAATAAGCTAAAAATGGATTTTGCATGTAGTTCTCGTAGGCGTGATCCTATCAGTCTATAAGGTAAACTTTATCTATTCACCCTACTTCTTATTTTCTTCCAAAGTATGTCTAATGATTTTGAGCAAGTTTTTGTTATTGGATTATGCTTGCCCATTCCTCTGAGGGTTGTAATTGTAAGTATAAGATAATTAGATCCTATACTATTTGAAAAATACCACCAAAGGATTAGATTTTAAACTTATGTAATTATCATCAATTACCTTAATAGGCATGCTAAATCTATAAATAATCTAATTCAATAAAAGGTCCATAACTACCTAGTGTGTAGCCTTTTTTGTAGGGACCACTTCAACCCATTTCGTGAAGTAGTTAATTGAAAATAATATCCATCTATGTTTGAAACTTGATTAATAAATAATTTACCCAATAAAATCCATCCCCCATTATCTAATTGAGCTTTCAATCATCACAAGCTACAAGGGAAGATAACCAGAAGCTTTCAAACTTCTAGCAAAGTGTTGACATTTCTCACACTTTATGAACTTTTGAGAAACATCCTTGAATAATGATGAACACCAATAACTAGCTCTCAAAATTTTATGAGTTGTAACTTTAGGTGAAAAATGGCCACTACATATTCTGCTATGAAAGTCTTCAATCAAATCATTAGTCTATTTTTCCACAAGGCATCTTAGGAGAACACCATCCAAATTTTTCCATGCTAGTCCAATTTCAGTCAAGAGGTAGTTTTGAAAAATAAGTTTAAGATTTATCCTTTGGTTTTTATCCAAGTCAGGGGGATAATTTGGATTTTACAAGTAATATACAATGTCTTTATACCATAGAGACATGCTAGTTTGACTCAAATAATAATCAACATTAAAAACAATAATGTTTACCTCAACATATTGTAAATTGGTCTTATCCATGAGCCTGTCTAGACCCATCCCTCTTACTAACATGGTGGTCTGAATATCCATGTCATACTCTTTTAACTTGTTGACCCACCTTCATCTCTTTTTGGATGCTTCAATCTGAGTCAAGATGTCCTTCACCATCGTATGAGGGACATAGGCAACAATCTTCAAACTTATAATGTAAGGTATGAATGTCTTAATAGCCTTTAAGAGAGTGAAATCTTATTTTTCCATAATGGTATAATTTAGTTTAGGACCTTGCATAGCTTTGATAAAAAAATCTATGGGCTACTCATGATGGTCTTCATTATTTTACATTAATACAATAGCTATGGTATTATGTGATACAAAAGAGAAAATTTGAAATGCTTATAGGGGTAGATTTTAAGGCTCCTTTGATGTCATTTAACACTTGCATGGCCTTTTAATTACACTTGAGGATTTGGTCCTTCTTCAACATGAAATTAATAGGCAAAGTAATCTTTAAAAAATTAGACACAAACTACCTCATAAAATTAATTTGTCCAAAGAAGGACTAAATTCCCTTCTTGGACTATAGGTAGGCACTTTTTTAATGGCTTATACTCACTTGGGATCAATCATAATGCCATCCTTATAACACTTTGTGTCTCAATAACTTGGCATTTTATATTCCAAAGTGACACTTCTTAGTATTGATCATAATGTTGAACTCCCTGCATATAATGAACACTTTCTCTAGATCCTCTAAATGTCCCTTTCTATCCTTAGAGTACATGGTAATACAATCTTAATACACAGCTATGAATCTGTTAATCACCATTATAAATCAATGTCCATATCTCATTGAAACATTGCACTAACATTCATTAACCCAAAATACATCTTCGTATATACATACTTTCCCTAAAGCATTGTAAATGTAGTCTTAGGTCTCTCAGATTCCTTCACCACAACTTGGTTATATCTTAAAAAAACATTTAAAGTGGATGACATTTTTGATCCAGTAACACTTTACAACAGGTTGTCAATATTGGGAAGGGGATAATATCCTTCAAAGAAGCTTTATTCAAATTTTGGAAATCCACACATAAGTGGATGTCACCATTTTTATTATGTATAGGGACTAAATTTTCCACCCATAATGAATACCTGATGGGTTGAATGATTCCACCATCCCTTAGCTTATTTAATTCATCTCACATCTTGGTGGCCAAGATTGGGTTAATAGGTCTTTGTTTCTACCTAAAAATCTTGCAAGAAGCTCCAAAATCAAACATACAATTGTGGACAATCAAACTATTAATCAACAAGGTTGTATAAAATAGATCCACATTCAACTAAATTTATATGTGTGCAGTCCCCAAATAGACCTCTGAGGTGGGTTTAATAACCTCTTTTGATTCTTCATCTTCTTCTAGGATTATAAGGGATGATGTCATTTCATTTGAAACTAATTTTTCACCAAATTCTAAGTATTCAAATTCCCTCTTCTTATGTTTAGGTATTCACAATAACTCAACAAGTGGCATGGTCATTTTTAGTTGACTCAAAACTTAGGCCATATCACACATGTTATACTAAATAAGAGGCACATTTAGAGGAAGGGTAACAACACCTTCATAGGAATACATTCACTTAAAGTCTAAAGTGGAATAGGTTGGGATGGATTTGCATGTTTAACAATATTCTTCAAGGGTGGGTTATTTATAACATCATTCACAACCTTAGGAATAGTAGATAATATGGGTACTCTATTATTAGCTAGGGCACCTTTTGGTTTAGCAACTTGGGAAATAGGTGATAACTTGGATGAATTAGGGACTGTTGTAGTTTTATTTACTTCCTTACTTGCATCTACTACCCTTGGATTTGTAGGGGTAGTGTCTTGAGGAGAAACACCTTGTTGCCTACTTCTCAGGTTATATTCTTCCTCTTGGGTAACTATATCATTAATTATTATCTATGTGTCCTCAACTAAAGGAATACCCCCATCATATTTCTTAATCATCATTGATCTTAAAAATTAGAAATCATGAATGGGTAACTTATATGCTTCTATAATATTAACATCACAATCAAAATCAAGAGTTGGGACACATACCTTCTTGATTTCACTCCAAAAATGATCAATAGTGGTAGAAATTAATAATTTTGTGGAGGTAAAAAGATTACTTTGGGTGTCTTGAAAATTGAACATTAAAATGTCATCAACAGACAATGCAGATTTAGGATCATCTGCATCTTCATCAATTGGTTCAGTAGTATCACATAAAGGATGTGGAAGGAAGCATTTATCACACTAAATAATGTCTAAATCATAATTTACAACATTCACTTTAGATGGATTAGGCACATCCTTTATATCCCCTTTATTCTAATTTCTATCCATTCTTTCATCACATGCATGCCTTTTCCCTTTATGATTATACCTAATGTGGAAAACAAGTTTCCCTTGTGCGTGATTCATATTTTGAGCTCTCTCTTGAATTTTAGACCCATGAGGCAGCCCCTTCTTAGCTCTGTCTATCTTGTAAAACATCTCCTTGACATTGGAGGCCAAATTTTTCACCGCTTCCTTAAGGTTGTCTATTTTAGAGGACTATGTTTTTTCTAGATTAACCAACTTTACATCAGCCCACTTGTTAAATGGCTTTCCCATAGATTTAATGTTTTCATTTTGAATGGCCATATTGAATTCCAACCATAGGTTCATAATAGACTTTTACCTCAAGTATTACACAAACTTATTGTAAAAGACATCATAATATTTAATCAGACAAGCTATATCACTAGGCCTAAATATTCTCATGTAGCCACATCATCATCTTATTAAACCTTGTGTTAAAATCATGCACACACTCATTGGGTTTCTTTTTTATTTTTTTTATCTCAACTAAGAGAAACCTAGCATCAATCCTATCACCATACTAAATTTTGAAAACATTCTTCATTTTTTCTTAAAAATCCATGCATCCATGGGGAAAGGAATCAAACCATTCAGGAACGTATTATTCAAGTGTGTGCAAAAACAAATCAATGCAAACATCCTTAGGCTCAACCTCATAATCCTCAATGATAATGTGGAAAGATCTCATGTGCTGATCACCACTCACTGTATTATTCCCTTAAAACATTGGAAGGTGGTTCCTTACTTCATTCAGGTCTTCATTAGGATAACCTTTCATTTCATCAAGGTTGATAGGTCTAAACCTATGAATGTAGAATGTGGGATACTCATTCTCATCTTGATTCCTATGCCTCACAATTGGTTCAATAGGAGGTTCAAGATCAAATGGTAAATTGATATGAGGGGATGAGTGAGGTGGACTTGGGGATTCAAATATAGGAAGAGATTCATCTAGTTGATAAGGTGTTGGGTAATAAAAGGGGATGTAAGTTTTTTAATTACTGGGAGAGCTATGAAAATATTCAATAATAATAAGTTAAACAAAAAGTTTAGGTGTAACATAATCTTGGTAGTCTAGACATTCCTTTGAAACTAAACTTTGCCCTTCAATCAACCTTCAAACTTGTCTCCTTATTATTTGATGAATACTTAAGGGCGATACAAGTTGTTTTGACAAGTCACATTTGAAGGATGGTCTCAATCCTTCTAGATTTGCAAGAAAGAAAATGTTCAAAGCTGAAACTTAATAAAGGTATTCAAAATAGGCATTGATTTTCCTTGAAACCCAGATGATAAAGTTGGAGTCACCACTAGAATTAAACTTATAGAATATAATAGTTCATAAATATGTTATGATACATGCTAAAATTTAATGTTACTAAATATTATTGATGAGATATAAAAAAAAGATAATATAAATTCAAATTTATGTTCAAAAGGGGAAATCAAATTCCAACATGCAAAAGTTAACCTCTCTTTGCAAAAAATGTAGTAGAAGTCAGTTTATCAAATTTTTCCATTTTTGGGACATCCCTAATAGAGTGTTGAACTTGTTGATCACTAAGATAGAAAAATCATGCTAAAAAATCCTCAACTTTCAAACTTATGAGAAAAGTGAATAAACTATGTCTAAAAATACAACTGAGATTACTTGCATCAAATATAGGTAGAAAACTTGATGCCCTAAATTTATAATTAGCTCTCTGCAAGATTCCTCGACAACACAAGTGCCAAGATTCAATGTTTAATCACTGACAATGATGCCAATAGAGTGTTATAGTATTGATGTACCAAAGATAGTCAAAATAACATAAATATAGGTAGAGAACTTGATAACATTAAATTACTTAAAGCTCTCTACAAGAGTCCTTGACAATGCTAGTGCCATAAGTGTTTCTTAGTCCTTAGCAATGATGCTAATTAGGTGTTGGTTCCTAGTTATATACCTCTTTTTCTTGGCCTTGCATACTTGATAAAAATGTCAAATGTCAATGATAAACTTATCAGTATGTCATTATAACTAGGTTAGGGTTTAACACATAGATGGACTGAAAATAGACAATGACTAAGAGGCACTGATAGAGGGTATAGTTATCTACCTACTACATATAGTCCTACCTAAACCAAGGTGAGATGACCTGAGGGGTAGCTTGATCACATATAGTGATACTGTAATTCAATCTCCATGGGTATTTTTAGAACAAAATGCAAATTTGACTTGGGCATAACCAAATTTAGACACTCCACCTAAAAAGGGTTGTCACTCAAAATGCACACATGCACTAAATCAAACAAAGCTACTAAAGATATATGGGGATGTGATTGCAAACTTCATTTCAATTTTTTTCAACAAAAAGGGGTCAAATAAAAGATTACAATGCTGAGCTTTAAATCACAAAATATAGACACATTTTGTATATGAAATATTTATGCATCTGTAGGTAAATAACACTTTAAATATTTAGCAAGGTGTATTATTTTTAGAGTAGGACAAGTAGGGCAAGTTAGATAGTTATAAAAAGGACTGGCGTTCTTGTGGTTTTCAAACAACAGGGATTATTTCAACATTCATGACATTATTTATTTATAAAAATGTAGAAAAATTAGATGGAAGCTAAGGGAAATATAAGGAGTGGTTTACATTTATTAGTGTAAAAGAAAAACAAATAACCAAATGATTCTTGAAATCCTAGAACATACACTGCAACTAGAATTTCATATACTTTTTTCCTATTAAATTCATAAACCTAAGGTGCTCTAAAGAGTTATTCAACAACATATTTCCAAACACAATGCATAGAGGGCTTTATAACCTAGATCTAAGCCCAAGATGACAACCAGTAATGAGCATATAACTAGATATCCAGTCAACAACATTTTTAAAACACATCATTGTACTTCATCAATAGGAAAGAGTAAAAACCACAGTTATTTTCATTAACTTTGCAAATATACCTTACATACATCATTTTTCTAGAATGTTACCATGGGGACAAGCATTATGAGTTTCCTCTTTTGAAAAGGAAGACATAAACATGCTCTCAGAGCTTGCTAATGGTTGTATAACTACAACCACCTTAGCAAGGGAGACAATACATACAAACTGCAATTGATCCCAAAATTTTGAATAGATTAGACATTGAAAGAAAAAACATCCAACATCAACCTTGGAAAAGAGGAGAATCTCTCTTTTTATATTTTTTTACCACTTTTGCAATCCAGGAATATGTGATGCAATTTTAGATATTGAAAAATTACAGTCAACTCTCAAATTTATACCAAGATGCTCTTAGCTGAAATGTGCTCTTTATTATGCTTAGAATCTTCATGCCTTTGCAAGGAAAATGATGTTTGTAACTACCTTTGTAAGTAATGATGACTATTTTCAAACATACCTTTGATTTCTTTGTTGGAAATTCATTTCATTCGATCTTCAAGGAGAATATTCATTTTTGGAGCCAAATAAACCCATTATCTTCTTGTGAAACTGCTTGGACATGCCTTTTACCACTCATTTGCAAATCTAGAATCTTCTTGGATAGATGCCTTTTGTCTTATGCATGCCAAATAACACCCTTGCTTTGTAATGATTTCATGGGAATATTCTAGGTCCATGACCATTTGAATGATATTCCTCTAATGGTCCACCTTGGCCTTGCAAACCTGCAATATCATTCCCATGGTGGTGTTTAAACAAGAAAACTAATGGAAAATGCAAAAATAAGGTTATTTTTACCTTTTTTATTTTTAGCTCAAACTTGCTTTTTCCATTTTTTCTTTTTTCATATTTTGAATTTTTAGGGTTGCCTCAAAATTATTTAATTCATAAATGCAATACTTTTCGTGTTTTAGCCTTTTGGGGAGATATGGGTCCCATTATCAATTTTTTATTTTCCTTTGTTTTGGGGAATTTTGAAACTCAATAGTGCATTTATAATTTGCAAATTTACAACTTGTAATTTGTAGCTGCAATTCCCCTAAAAAGTTCTCTCATGGAAATGGGAACTCCAACTATAATTTGAAATTTTCAAATTTGCAACTTGTAATTTTCTATTGAAGTTCCCTTGAAAAATTCTTGTAGGGAAATGTGAACTGCAACTACAATTTTTAATTTATGAAAATACAAAATTTCAATTGGCCTTGAAAGTTCCCTTAGGGAAATGGGAACTCTAACTGTAGTTTGTAATTTTTAAAAATGTAAAATTGTAATTGGCCTTGAAAGTTCCCTTAGGGAAATGGGAACTCCAATTATAATTTGTAATTTACAAAAATAAAAAATTGTAATTGTCCTTGAAAGTTCCCTTAGGGAAATGAGAACTCCAACTATAATTTACAATTTACAAAAATTTAAAATTGCAATTGGCCTTGAATGTTCCTTAGGGAAATGGGAATTCCAACTAAAATTTATAATTTGTAAAAATGCAAAATTGCAATTGGCCTTGAAATTTCCCTTTTGCACTAGGATCTCATGTTGACTGGCATTGAATGGTGGGTTTGAGAGATCCAAGTGAAATTTGCAATTTGCACATTTATAAAATTGTATAATTGCATTCCTCCTCAAAATCTCCCTGGATCTCCTCTTGAGTTCACTTTCTCCATGCTAAGTTGACTGATATGATTGAGAGAGTTGAACATAATTAGCAACTTCCATTTTGAAGCCTTGCATTTTGTAAGTTGCATCTCCCATTTAAATCTCCTAGGGACTTTGGAGCCTCAAATGCAACTTTTGAAACTTACAATTTATTGACTTTTCACTTGACTTCATTCCATCTTGGTTTAGTAGAGTACCCTATAGAAGATCTCTCTAGAAGCCAACTCTTTCTTTGTTTGATGCCTCAACACAATTCCCTTTATTTATATATACAATCCATTCAGATTTTGTGTTGGATTGAATCCAATAAATCTCTCTTTCAGATTAGCATTTGAATGAGATTCAAGAACCCCACCACTATTCTCATGTTACAAATCCTTTCTTTGCCATTCATAAACTATACAATGGTGCTCATCCTTTTCATTTTTTGCTTGCACAATCTTATTATGCCATCTTCACTGTGATTAAATCTCATATTCATTCCATATTCTATATCAATTAATCTAATGGATCCTTTTAGTGTATGTGTATAATTACATGAATCAACAAAGTTTTTGAGACACAATCCTGAAATGTCAAAGTCTGTCAAATAAAGTAGCATATCCTCACCAAGAAGCACATTACTGGGATTTAAATCATAATGGATAATTTACATAAAATAATGGTGATGAAGGTGTTCCAAGGCTTATGCAATTTCCTTTTCTATGCTTAACCATTGAATCAAATCCAAGATACACACTTGCCCCTGAGAACTTTGTCTCCCTGTAAGATATAAAAACTTGTCTTGGTTTTCATTTGGCACTAGAAGAAATATTAAGGCTTTGTAACTTGGATTTGAATAAGAGCTTATGAGTCTAAGCATATTTTTATGTCAAACCCTGATCAAAACATTGCACTCTTTATCAAAACTCTTGCTTGCATCGTCATTCTGCATATTAAGAACTTTTATAGAAACCATTATGTTATCTTTCAAATCTTGTTTAAACACTTTTCTAGAACTACCAACTCATAACAAGTTTGCCTCACTACAACCATTGGTTGTAGTGAGAAGATCTTGAAATGAAAATACCTAAAATCCCAATTTCTAAGGGTGAGATCTGAGGGCATCTCTTGCAATAACATCTCCATAAGAATCCCATCAATAAACTACAAGTGACAAATACAACAATCACAATAATTATGTCTATAATTTTGAGATGCCCAAGACTTTTATGTTTGGGCTTAAAACATGGTGGTAACTTTACCCAAAGTCTACGTAGGCCAAGATTTCCATTAAATGATGATGTGCCAAGATTTTTAAAAAACCCCATCTTTTGGGACTTCACCTGATAATGTTAGAGGTAACCCATGCCCAGTATCTAACTCCCTCAATGACAATTTTAGAAGATGAGACTATGATAATTCTGGACTACAACTTCTTGAAACATCCTTGTTTATATATGGAAATCTTGCAATAGATATGCCTAATGTAGAAAGTTCTATCAGAACAAAAGTAATCTCTTTTCCTGATGAGCCGTTCTCATGTAAAAAGATTTGGCATCCATCTAGTTGAGATCCATTCACTTGAACCTCCAAAATAATTTTTTGGTCCATCTAAATTTGATAATCCTAAATCATATTATCTAGATCATTCATCAAATCATGTTTTGTCTATCCAAAATAGTCCCAAATGTAAACTTTCTCTAAAGCAATATTGTAAATCTCACATGCTTAATGCTTGTCCCTTATGCTAGATAGCTAGGCATTTAACTTGCTTTCTTACCTACTGAATTTTACCACCTCTTCTTCTCCTTTATGGGATCCAAAAGTTTGCATACGCTTTGCAAATTTTTAACTTGTTGAGTTGCTTTCCACTTCCTATTTTACACCATCATTTTGCATGGTATGTCACGAGATCTGAGATGCAAGAACAATTTGCAACTTATCAAATTACTAAGCTACATCCCAGCTCCCTTTTTACACCACATTCTTCTCTTTTCTCTCTATCAAACTAAAGTCAACTCTCAATTTTACATCATCCTCACATTTTCCTCCATGTAGTCATCTTTGCTAGGCTTATAAAGGATCTGAAACCTTAAAACCAATTTACACATTGTATTTTTAATGTTTTCTCTTTGCAAATTAGAAAGTCCATAGACTTTCACCACCTCAAACACAATTTGTATTTTACCTCATAAACCTATGATGGAACTTTGGAACATGTTTTGAAATTGGTAAAATTTACAATCAATCTCCAAATATCAACCAAATACCATGCCTTTCCATTTATTCCTTTTAAACTTTGGTTTAAATCCTTAACAACTCCATGTGGACATGGGTTTGATGGCGTGAATTCATTTTTTGCTTTGATTGACTCTCTTTGATGCCACGTAGGTTTGAGGCCCTCCACACATGTTCCATGTTCACTGGCCAGCATGTGAAACAGTGGCACTATCACTAATAACTATGTGGCTTTCAATTTTCCAATGTGGATGGCTTGCTTAGGTGGCCAACAAATTCAGGAACCAATAGAGAGCAGTGTCCCACTCTAGAGAGGATACTGGTGTTGAAAACACACCATGATAATGATGAATAAAATCTTGTCGAATGTCAATAAGTTTCATAAGCTGAGCATTGCCTTCCTTGACAACTTTCATTCTATCAACAACACTCCTTGATAGAAGGGTAAAAATGTCCTTAGAGACTTTGTATCTTATTTTTAACCAGTGTATACAAGTTCTTAGTTGAAATCCTCTGGCCTTGTGAGCCTCCTCAACTTGTAGCTTATGCTTAATGTGCTACTTGAGATTTAAGTTGAACATTAAAATTGTATAGGTCGAGTTCCTATGAAACCTAAAGATATTCATGATTTGTATCATTATACAAATGTCATAAAAAAGAGGCCACTTTCTAATGATATAACTAAAAAAGGTGGTTGTGTGAGAAAGAGCATCTGACCATCACTGGATCCAGCTAGTATCCCCTCTGGTTGGGATACTAGGTTCCAAATTCTAATAATATGTCCCACTATTCATTCATGTTTGAAATGAGAAGTTGGACCAATTGAACAAGGGGGTGGTTGAAGAATAAAATATGTTGTTCAGCTCGAAAAGCTCGGTCAAGACATTGAAGAACCCTATCTTCTCCCTATAAAGTTGGACCAATTGAACAAGGGGGTGCTTGAGGTTTTCATCTAGTGGTGATTGAGATCAAACACCTTATGTTTTTTTACACATATAAAACTAAGTTTCATGCACACTATCACACCACCTCATTAGGAGTCTTTCCTTGTCCTTTGCCGATTCCACAATGTTAAAATTGGCCACAAAATGACCAATGCATGTCAGGAAGTGATTCGACTAGCCATCTCCATAGAGCAACCCATTCTAAATCATCATTAGAGGTGTACAAATTAATCATCCCAATGAGGTAATTATTAAAGTCCAAAAGGGTCCAAATCACTAGGCGGGTGGGGTCCAGGGCCTAGGAAATTATATTATGAGAAAGCTCTAGAGCCAAAAAAGTGACATCCACACCATGCCTAGCCTCATTCTCAGTAGCCTGACATATGGACCCTACCCAAATTATGTGTTTTGCATTTGCAGTTGGTGTTGCTGAGTGGATTCATAATACTAATCTAACTACTATGATTTAAACATATTTCTATCAATAGTTTAACATGTGACTGTTGTGTCCTAGATTGGATTTTTTTGGTTCGATCTGATTGGTAGAAGTCTACATTATATATCCATTTATCTATTTATGTAGAATATCTATGAAATCATAGTTTTCAAATTACTTCTACAAGGAATATTGTAAGATTCTATGAAATTACCCTTTCATTCAATGAGAAATTGGAGACTATCATATGTAAAAACATAAGATACCAAGACCATAATAGATCAAAATATGACCACATAACATGGAAGCAAATCTTAGAATATTATTGCTAATAGGATTGGCCATAAATGTGTACTTCCCTCACATAATACTTTTAAATTTGTAATATAAAATCTAATATTGCATATTTTAAACATCTTACTAATTTTTATTAATAAAAATAATTCTCTTTATGTATAATAGTATAATATTTTGAACCTCTACTTTTTAAAATTAATCATTCTTTTCCTTCATATATTACTCTTTTAGTGAAACTAAACAGATTAATAAAACTGTTTTAACTCAATACTGACTATCTATATCTCATTATATACCATGTATATGATATTTGAAAAAAAATCTAATACCAATTTTCTATATGCTTAATGTTTATATTTGTAGATAGGTGATTTTAAGTAAATGTTCCCTGAATTTTGTACACTGTTTTTGTCACCTGGCAAAAAAAAAAATGTTACTTACAAATCAAACAAATGCTTTGATGCAATCACTTTCAAAAATTCATTTCAAACTGATATATTTCTCCATGCCTCATGTTTTTTAATGTTATGTCATCACATGAAATGTTATGTTATAAATTATTTGTTGTCATTTATCTAAATATTTTTTTCTTATGAAAAAGATGTCTATTTTGTGATTATATTAGAGCATAAGCATTTCTTGCATCCAAATATATTTATTTTAACTTCCATGTCACACACATAGACATAAATAGAATTAAAAGTTCTCTCTCTCTCTCTCTCTCTATATATATATATATATATATATATATATATATATATATATATATATATATATATATATATATATATATATAACACCTTTTTCCTCTTGATCAACATATTTATCTCACCTTACAAAAATTATTGTTATTAACGCATTAGAGGTAAGGACTAGCTGCTATACAGCCCTTGTTCTACTATAACATCAACCATTGTTAATGTCAATTATGTAACAATAATACATCATATATTGATATCATATTTACTAATTTAAAGAGTACATTGTTACTATATATTTCACTACAAAAAATATAAATATATAATTTTTTATTATTCTCTTTGCATAAAATAATAACAAATGTTTTTGTTTTGCAGAGATGTTGAATAGTGTTACATTCTTGACTACAAAAAATATGATTAATAACTAACATTAGTTGTATACCATGCCAAATGATACAAGTGTTAGATTAATAGTGGTCAGAGCAAACTCAGAAAAAAAAAATGCATAAGAAAAAAAAAAGTGTTAAATTTAAAAAAAAAATAGATTAAATCACAATTTATTTACATATTTTTTTTACATAGCACAAGATTTAAAATGGATCTAACATAAACCAAATATTAAAAAAATATGAAAAGTGATACTCAAATTATATTTTTTTTCAAGTCAGTAATATGTCTGCAATTAGGTTTTTATCCATCACTAGGATTTTGATAGCCTTTATAAACGGTGATGGATAAGGTGAAGCTATAGCAATAGCATGGGCAAGGACATCGATGAGATGTGGGAATCATGATCCCTTTCTTCCTTTGTAGATCCCTTCAACGCAACCCACATGTCACACATTCAGACTAAGATAAGGTTGCGACTAAGAGTTTTTTTGGTGATGTCTGCAATTGCGAATGAGAAAATAAAATGGTTAGAGGCAAGACGGTTAGGGTTTCAAATGGGACAAAAGGAAGGGGCTATTTTGATCTGACGTTTATAGAAGCTATGTCTCTTTTCAGAATAGGGGATCTGAAAGGAACCGGTCTAAAGGGGAGGGCAGAGAATAGGAAGTACTCCTTTATTGAAGCTATGGGAAAAAGATAGGCTCTACCTTTTGCCATTTGCAAAAACCATTCTTGTTATCTAGTTCGAAGAGGAAGAGCTTTTAATTATCTCAGTGAGGGAAGAAAAGATCTCCGCTATGGGTTTGATCTGCCATTTTATTGGCTTATGGCCTACTCATCCGTCTTTTCATGGTTGGATTTCAATAAATTTCAAGATTTAGTACAAGGTAATACTGATATTTACCCTTGTGTAAGGTATTTTCATCTTAGTTTTTTTATTTTGTTGAAGATAAATAGGTTTTTTTTATTGAGCTTTTTTTGAGTTGGGATGATCATGTTTTTATGGTTAAATCTTGGCATTTAGACTTTAATTCTTATATTGATTCTATCACCACTAAATTGTGTTGGATTTGACTGCCTAAAAAGAGAGGACATATCTCTTTTACCTATATTTTGGTAGATGTATATTTGTCTAAGGATCTTCTTGATCAGATTGAGTTGAAAGTTAGGAGTAAACATTGGTTCCAATCCTTAGATTTTAAAAGTTTGTCTTTTGTACGTATAATATATTTTCAAACTACTCATCTAGTCAATGATTCTCCAAGTGCCATATTTGAAAAATCTTTTTCTTAATTTAAGGATGTTAGGATCGATCATGTTACTACTCAAGTTGTCAATCAGAGAGTATGAAAGTCAAGATCTTGATTTATTTCTATATATTCTTATGGAAGAATTGAATCATGCCTAGTGTAACCTTTTAGAAAGTCATCGACTGATATTGTGTTAGAAAATAATGATGTCATAGAAGATCCAAATGAAGGTTTGAAGTAAACTTATAAAAATTAGGAACTTGGTGTAGAGGTTACTTTGTTAAAAGACAATAATGTTTTTACAGTCCAAACTGAAGATTTGTTGGCTTAGAATCCTTTAGTATGAGAACGTTTGAAAGATCCTTTGTTGATACAAAAGTAAGTGAATTGATAGGAAATCTCCATCCCCATATTTCCAAATGTTGAGGAGGGGTGTGAATGGATGATTGCAAGCAATAAAATGAGAGAGGGAAAAAAATACTTAGAACCTTTAAATATGTCTCATAGATCTCAAAATGAAAACTAAATGAGGGAGGCTTAGCCGTAAAATATTTTCCTTATTATTGTAGCTTTCACTTTAGGGCAGTAGTTCTTATTGTTCATACTATTTTTTTGCTATTTTATGGCTTTGATTGATGTTTCTTGTAGTAGTTTTTTGTATGGTCTCACTTTTTAGGCCATTTTTCTTACTTTATTTTCAAGGTCAAGGCCCTGATTCAAGAAACCTAGCTTTACCCTTAATAAAAAGAAGTTATTTTAAGGTTGTTTTAGGCCATAAATGTTCATGAGAGAGAACAATATTTATGAATTATGTAAAGGACTAATTGGTGAATTTGGTGACATAAACATTTAAGAGGAATGATAATAGCATTAGTGAATAAATGGTTCACATTAAAAACTCTTTATAGTTGATGGAAATGAGAAAAATGTCACTGTGGCATTTAATAACGATTCAATAGAACTATCAAATGAAGGAAACAACCAGTTATGAATGGATGTAGTCATAAATATATTAGAGATATAACTATTAATGTGAGAGGAGGGACATTAATGATAGATGCAATCACAAATGAGATATGTCAGATCTGGTTTGGTAATAATACACAGTTGAATTAGATCCCATGTGATTTTAAATGTCTGAGTAATGTAAAAATGTGGCTATGACCTATAGATAAATATCAAATCCTAGAACATGATTGTTGGATAATAGATTCTCCATATGGTATGCTAATCGATGAATGACAATGCACACAATGTGAGGAATGCCATTGTTTGGTTCTAGGCAACATTATTAGTGATGATCTATGTGCAAATTGTTAGCTTGGCTAAAAGGCAATGCTATTTAATCTTATTAATTGTAATATATAAGAAAATGGATATATGAGATATCAAAAAGAATTCAAAAATTCATAAGGAGTTAAGAGTCATAGAGGAATTTGAGGAGTCATTTGAAAGTCTTTAAAGGTAGGTGTATGAGAAGAAGCAATTCAGACCAATTATGTGAATAAGAAATAGATCTTTTGGTCTCATGGAGTCTTGTTTTGATATTATTCTTGATTAGTTTCCTATCATCTATCTATAATAGCTTGATAATCTAGTTAGTATTCTTAGTTTATTATTCTTCCACTTAATTACAGCTAAAGTCGATTAAAAAAAATGGAAAAACATGATTTTTTAGGTGTTTGTGTGTCTCGGGGTGAGACAATTATTTTATCGAGGTGAGTGTTAGTGTGGATAAGGGTCAATAATATTTAGTCTTGTTAATTATAATATAGGAGAAAATGGATATATGCATTGTCAAAAAAAATTCAAAAAGTCATAAGTGAAGAATCATAAGTAATTTGAAGAGTCATTTAAAAAAAATTATAAGCAAGTGTATGGGAATAAGTAATTCAGATCATTTGTGTGAATAATACATATATATTTTAGTTTCATGGAGTTTTGTGTTAATTTTCTACTTTAATAATTTCCCATCATTTATCTATAATAACTTTCTAATCTAGTTTGTATTCTTAGTTTATTATTCTTCCACTTAATTAAAAGTAACGCAACTCAAACCATATTAGATGGTTTAATAGATGTTTATGATCTTAAGAAATGAAAAAATACCATAGATGATTTGAATATCCCAATAAAAGCATCAGGAAACAATCCATAAAAATATGCGAAAATATGTCCACTAAATATTACAGTGACATCCATGACACCCCTTGGGTTTAGATTTCATCTAAGACTTTCCTTTTGCTTGTACAAATCATAGAAGACGTGCATTTAATTCTCTTCTAGTTTATTGTAATTTGTTTTTATCTAGTTTTTTTTAGATGCTATAACATTGTTTTATGTGGTACCACACGAGATGAAGAAAGTACTTGGCTATATAAGAATAAAATACAAAAACCGGATAGTGATTATAGTAGAAAAGGGTAACTGAATTGTAACATTGTGTTGGATAGATTCGATTTGATCCCTGGTGGTGATAATCTTGACAACCAAGAAGACAAAGATGAGAGACAATACTATAGAATTGAGAAGCTCCTGCCCTATAAATATACCCATTGTTAGCAACTAATCAAATTCGAATGGCTATGCAACTATAATGCATAGCTTTTTTTATAACATTGTTACCGTGATTAAAAGACGATTAATACATAAAGAAGGAAAGTATTGAAAGGTGGGTGAAAACACCATGCACCCATTCATAGATCGTCTCATAATTCTATGTTCGAATGGAGGAGGATCAGATTATCAATTATTTCATCTTGAATAATTTAGTATACTTATTGCATAATCCCACAAATATATGTCCAAAATTCAATAAACCCATTAATTTTCATTTTATCTTGTAGCCCTCTAACAATTAAGACCGCTTGATCAATTTAAGAATGTCAAGAGCATGAAATCCTTGATATCCATTTAGTTATGGATTTTTTTGTAATGTCCAAATTATGTAACTTACTCTATTTGCAGAGCCTATGCCTATGAATGAGGATTGTAAAAGATTAAAAAACAAAAACAAACGGATGACATCCTATAAGATAGATAAATAAGTTACCCAATTAGTTAGAGAATGGGCACCAAGTATATACGTAAGAATAGAACAAGTATCAATGAAGACTTCAACCATTTTTACAAAATTACGACGGTAATAGCCAGATATCAAGAAGACATTCATCAATATGAAAGGATTGATAGATCAAATTAGGGCAGAATTTCAAGAAAAAAAGTCAAAGCCATAATTTATGATTTTGCTCATTCAGTTACTAGGTCGTTGTTTTCAAAAGAGAGATCTTTTTCCCAACCAAAATTAGCATGTACGTAAATAAAATAAGCGATTTATATTTTCCACCATAAAACTTAACAGGTATAACTTCAAAAGCTTAAACAATTGCCAATATTACTAAAGTATGAAATCATATTTATAATTCATCAACTAGAGAGAGTTTATAACACAATCTGCATCTGAAAAAATATTGCTAGACTTATATTCAATAGATGATGAGATTTTGAACCCCTTTGAATAAACTGAAACACTTTGTGTCAATCTTTTTCACAAAATCAATTTTGCACCAATCTTTGTCATAAAATTAGCTCAAACATTGCAACACTACAGAAAAACGCTTGGAAAACCTTACATACACTTGAATAAAATAATAATTGTGCACAACATTAAAATCCTAATTTTTTTGGTTGTGTTAAAATAATAAGTTCCTAATAACATAAAGAATATTGTTTTAGAAAGCATCCAACACATTTCCAATCAAACAAAAGTAGAAAAAAAAAAAAAAAAATTTATCAAGAAATAGAGAGTAATATATTTAGAAAGTAATTTTTTTAATATAATAAAATTCTATCCAATTATTATGAGATAAATAAAATATTTCCTAATATTATTATAGGGATATTCCAAATCATTACATAATTTTTTTAACATTGTCTAAATAATATATTAAATTATACAATTTAATTAATTAAAAAAAAATTAACCTATAATACCCTAATACCTTTATACCTTTATAGTACCCTGGTTCCTTCCTTGACAGGGTCTAATAGATGTGGTTGAGAATCGGTAGTGGAAAGAGTATTGGCTGGCCCAGATGAATTATCTGGTGAAGAATAGTTAAATACGCGAGCTTGAAGTCGACGTTCTAACAATACAAATATATCATCTCGTTTAAGCAAACTGAGACGAACATAACGCTTATCTGCTCCAAATGCTTGTGCACCTCGTCCAATGATTCCTGCGCTCTTCAACACGGCCGCACAGTCCTCGTCCTCCTCCCTTTCGCACTTCACCCACGCATATGCTGTAATTTTTTTAACGCAGATAATTATCTATGCTGACTTGAAAAAGAGAATATAATTATATATTTGTTGGCCATGTTGTTTGGTCTTTCAATACAATTTTTTACCTGGCGAGGGCCCAGTGACATTTTTGAAAAAGCTGCAGTAAAGAGATTCAATTTTCTGTAACGAGAAACGATTAGAAGCTTTAAAAATCCTCTCAAGCCTGTCCCATCGGCTTCTCATAACAGCGTAAGCGTAGTGGAAAATCAACTGCTTTTTATCCGTGTTTAGAGCTTCCATTCTTTTGGTCTCGCCGTAATTGCTTAATATTGCTCTTAATAACCTCGTTGCTCTTAGCTGCGTATCGTGCGATACGCCCAACGTATTGGACATAACGTATTTGTGCATCTTTTGGTATACATCGTAGTCTTTAATAATGGCCCAACTACAAAATTCCCCATACTCAATATTAAACCGGAGATCAGTGGAAATGGAAGTCTGTATAAAAGAATGAATGTAATTACCCGAGTCTGCTGCCTGCGTGTCCAGTAAGTTTGGAGAGTGTGAAAAGCATTACATCCTCATCCGCCGGGCGGGAGATTGCAGTGAAGTGAGGCCAGTAATAGGCGTGATCGTAAATCGTTCTTACGTTCTCGCCTTCCAAAACGGCCTCTTTTAGAAGAGCATCGGGATTGTTTGGAGACGTTACGAACTCCACGAATGTTGTTGAATTCAATGATTTTGTTCGTTTTCTCCAGGCCCTGGCATCTCCCTTCCAGGAATTGGCCGCCGAGTCGAACATTTCTTTCTGTAATTGGTACGGCTGCAAAGAAAAAAATACAACTTCAGTTTCTTCAATTTTATGTTGCAAGAAAAAATTTCGTGGAATTCTGTATTCAATAATAAACCCTAGGTAGAGAAATAGAGAAAAAAAATTATCAACTCTGCCAAATCTTTAATTAGATACTTCAAATTTTTATAAGTACGCATTTTTCCGGCATTTTGAGAAATTACTATCGAAAGAGAGTTTCTTTTGGAGAATTTGAGAAATTACTCCATAATACGGCGTAGCTGCTACTACGTTTGCTGGGTTTGAAGCATGTGTGGGAGTGAGGCTGTTAAGAGCGGCATTGATGAGCTGTGTGGATCCCGTTCCGAGCACAATATATCTTCCTTGAGTGACGGCGTTGCCTACCAGGGCGTGAAAGGCACGAATCTGTTTCTCTAATAGAGGGGAAACCCCCGAAGTCAAGTCGTCGTTTATCCTATAGCTCATCCTATACCAGGCAGGTACAACAGTTGCTCCAGCTTCCGAATTTGCAATCCAGAATGGCTCCAGAAAGACGGGATCTCCACTGCAATGCATAAGTTCAGAAACATCAAACTTACGCGATCCACTGCGAGCTTAGAATCTGAAAGATCCTATTAAGAAATCTGATTAAAAACTGATCACAATACATAGAAAATGTTTGAAATAAATATAAGAATATAGCCACACCCATCTACGACTGCTACACAATCGGGATCGGTTTGGGAGCAATCCGTTCCCGTATAGCAGGAATTGCATTCGCAAGTGGGAGTTCCCTTTTCGCCCATGTCAAGAGTATCAACAAAGACATATCCATGGCCGGAGCACTCATATTTTGCTGCCGCCTCGGCTGCCTCCGCAGCTTTTCTGCTCCACCTGAGACCCTGTAAATTATCTGTAGTGATGCCCCTTGTTATCAGTTGGGCATTTTTTGCAAAAATTGCGAGACATAGGCCGTTGAATACCAAGGAAAATACGAGCAAAGCGTTGTGCGAGGAATTGGTGGGAGGGTGAGGTAACAGCACTTGTCGTACCATATTGCGATTCCAGATTCGCTACCAAATGTCCCAGGCAAGAGACGAATGGATTTTCTTGGTCTTCCCACGAAATAGATCAACAAGAGAATCTTCAAGGCTTTGACCGTATATGCATACGTAAAAGCATCGTTTTGAAGTCTTTCCCTGCGCACATGTGAAGCAAAGCGGGTTTTAAGCCCAAACTTAATACTACGCTTTGCTGTAGCCCAGACCTACACGGGTCTTGACATTCCAAATTTGTAATGTATTGACGATCAACCATCGAATTACAAAGCAGCAATTGTCTTAAAGGTGTAAGTTATATCGGAAGTATTTTTTAATATTTATATAATAGAAATATAGTCAAATGCTGTTACTTTTGGGTTTTTTAATTATAACATTTGTCAGCATATTATCTTTTTGGTCTCGTAGTTGAGAGTGGGCTATCTCACCCCCAGGGTCACAGGATGATGCCACTTGACATCGTCTCGGTGAGCCCCACCTAAGGGTTTTCCCAATCTATTGCAATATGTTCTACATCCTTCAGATTTGTCCCAAAGTTGTTTCCCCTGAGCTCATAAGGCATTTTGGATGGATTTCAACTTGCTCACTTAACACTAGAGCATGGATTGATTGAGGCAACAACAACGAACTACGTCGTTAGACCAACTAACACAATTAATCTTATAATTGAAAGAATGATAATTTTTTTTAATAAAATGAAATAAATTATTAGAATAAACTTCAAATATATAATCTTACGAAACATTAAAATTTATAAACAAATATATTGTTAAATTGTTATTATTATTAATATATAGATTATGATACTTAATACTACAATGGTCATTGATTCTTGAGCTTTGGTCCTCTCCTTGAAACTCCTATCCAATAGTTTTAGTACTTAAGAGCGCTTACCAGATAGTGAGTGTTATGATTTCAAAGAGCCTATATGGAGCTTCGAGGAATAGAAATCATGATTGAGACAAACTCACAGAGAACACATGCTATTATATTGCATTTATAAATCAATTGGGACAATACAACTATATAGGCAAAATATAACCTATGAATATGTAGCCAACAACCCATGATTCTCTACTAGAATCTCTCATAGGTTATTAGCAACTAATCTATATACATAATATTTTTGTGACTCGCACCAATATCACAACTCCCTAACAAATAGATACTAGTGAAAAATTGCTCGTGTAATAATTCACAATTCAATATTCACTTATTAACAATTGCATGTGAGTGTTATTTTTCCTAACATTCCCCCCCTTAGTATTTACATGGAGAGATAATAGCATTCAATAACTAAGCAACATGTTGCTTTGGAGCTTGCACATGGTCTTGATACTCATATTGACTATGGGAACTACATTTGCCATGACTAGGAGTCCATCAACCTATTCACGTGAGTAGATGTTTTAAGAATCTCTCATAGGTTATTAGCTACTAACCTATATGCATAATATTTTTGTGACTCACACCAATATCACAATTCCCTAACAAATAGATACTAATAAAAAATTACTCATGTAATGATTCACAATTCAATATTCACTTATTAACAATTCTATGTGAGTGTTATTTTTCCCAACATTCCCCCCTTTAGTATTTACATGGAGAGATAATAGCATTCGATAACTAAGCAGCATGTTGATTTGGAGCTTGTATATGGTCTTGATACTCATATTGATTGTGGGAACTACATCTACCATGAATAGGGCCCCATCAACCTATTCACATGAATACATGTTTTATAAATTGGAACCCATCAACCAACTCATAAAAATAGTTCTACCAAAATAGTCAAGATATCAAGAACTCTTCATGCTCTATTTCTTATAGATTTTATCTCCATATTTTCAATATATCAAGGGAAAATAGGAAATTGATCACTTATTTTATACACATACAACAAACATAGAAAACTGAAAAATAAAAATGCCACTATAAGAGAAGCACACCATCGCTAGTGGCTAATGAGAAGTATATAAAGCCTCCATCTTCCAATACCTCCAACCTCCTTTTATTGTTTCTTACTTAGCCGATTAGAAATTGAAGTTCATTTGCATGCCATTTTTAACAAATAATTCCCTTGAATACTGACATATACTTTCCAATTTAGATGTCAAAATTGCTTGATATTATGTCCATACAATGATTGACATTAAATTTTAAACATTTGATGACACACTTTGAATTAAACTCAATGACACAAGGATTATTTTAATATGACTTGCTAAACAACCATTATGACCCATAATGTTTTTAATTGACACTTAATAAAACCATAAATGTCTATAAATTTATAATAGACACAAAAATTATAAAATCACATGTATATAAATCCTAAACTAAAGGCCAATAAATTGAGAACTAAACCTTAATTAAAAATTACAATAATAACCATAGTCTACTATATAAACATCTAATCTCATATAGATTTATACACTGTGTTAGGACAATATCCACTAGGATATTAGCTTGTGGGAATAGGTGCCATCATCATTTTTCTAATATTCATTTGAGATAGCACGTGGACATTGTGGCATAATATGTAGTGGAGATCTGACATGTCAAGCAGAATAGAGCATGAACCAATATGTAGAGAAGATCACAATGAAGAATATTTTCACACATGTATGTAATGAACTAGGAATGCATGTGAAATTCTAATCACAACTGCACATGCATGAATAATGGGATAAATGAGAATTTGATAGGTAGAACGTGACAAGGTAGGTCCACGGTGAATGCAAACCAAAAAAATCTAAAATAAATGAATGCACATGAAGACTATTTTAGTTACTATAAATTCATTAGGATAAAAAATCTTATTAGTTTGTAGGTCTATTGAATATAAAACTAATTCACATATATAAGCAAAACCATCAATATGACAATGTGAGGGTGACAAAGACTTCAAGTGTTGTATTGATCACTTGGAGTGATGCACATTATTAAGTCAGGCAAGGTTATAGCATACAAATAAAAAACTTATGGAATCCTAGTCAACAAATGTCATACCAACATCAACCATCCACATCCATGTAAAAACTTTAATTGTTCCTGAAAGTAGAGCTTTAGATGTTCACAAATTTTGTACAATAAATGATCTATTATAAATTCTTTTACATGTTGAAGAATTTCAATCATAGGGGAAAACCAATATGAATACCCTTCTAAAACCTATTACACTTCCATCACATGTACATACTAATGCTACTATGATACCACTATTATGATTTCAAAGAGATTGTACAGAGCTTCAAAGAATAAAAATCATGATTGAGACAAACTAATAGAGAGCACATGCTATTAAATTGTATTTAAAAATCGATCATGATAATACAATTATATAGGAAAAATATATCCTATAAATATGTAGCCAACAACCCATGATTATCTCCTATAATCTCTCATAGGTTATTAGAAACTAAACTATATACATAATATTGTTATAACTCACAACAATATCAAAACTCCCTAATAAATAGATATTAGTGAATAATTACTCACTTAATAATTCACAACACTTATTAATAAATCCATGTGAGTGGTATTTTTCCTAACAATGATATAAGGAGTCGTTAGTCCATCTACCTATGTATCAATATGGGACTCCATATCTATATGTATGGGTCAGCCCTAAATCATATTGATTTTCAAGATGGAGGGGGGAGGCAATCCGATTGCCTATATATGTATCTATCTAGGACCCACACTAAACACATATCTGAGACCATATCCATCCATTAAATAGAGACCTATCCATATGCCTACATATCTAACTAACTTGGACCCAATCTACAGACATATACAAGACCACACATCTCCATCCATTTGTCTATATATCTAGCTAGGACCTATCAATATGCCCATATAAATCACTCAGTGCACTTAGATCGATAGCATATACATTTATTTATGTCCACAAAGATTAGTATTCACTATCACACACACACACACACACACACACACACACACACACACACACACACACACACACACACACACACACACACACAAATTTCAGTGACGTGTCACATATGTGAATCCAATAAGTAGGTTCCATAAAAATATTTAAGTTTCTCAATAAATAATTGAAATAAATAAAATCTCAATGAACATATTTTTTTTTGAGGTATTTTTCAAACATAAATTTTCATGATGACCTTATGTTTGAAAGTGTATTGTGGGGTCAAAGAATTTGAGAAAATACTTTCAAAATCTATTTTGTTTAGATTGTGCATGATTATGCTATGAGGAATTAGATTGGATAGTTATTTGAGAGAGCATGTATAATTTGGTGGGGATCTAAACCCTTATCTAATAAACAAACCAAAAATAGTTGTATTTCTAGAAACAATTAGATACATATAAAAGAGTCTTTAAACACATAGCTATGCAATATATATATATATATATATATATATATATATATATATAAATCAAACCATGGAGAATAATTATTTTTTAAACTTAAAATCTACATTAACTCAAATTTAAGCAATTCTAATATAAAATTACTATCCACAATTAATCATATAAATAACATTATCTAAGAGAAAAATGTATTTTAATAGAATTATTTCACCATCATGAAGGAATGTATATTTAATTTTTGGAATTCTTTTTGGCACCCCTAATATGTGAGAATTAAATCTACCACCCTTGTCTATTACCTGGGACCAATTGAAAACCGACCACCCTTTATCTCAACTAGTGACACCTCTACCACATCATTCATATTGTATCACCACTAAAGCCTCCTTATGCACCCATTTTTCATTCACTTTACAAATGTTTTGATACTCACTTCAACGACAATGAAAATAATAAGCTAGACTCCATAACCTCAATCCATATCCCCCACATCAACATCATTGCATTCTTGATTCGATTTACACATCAGACATGAAGTCTTTTTGTAATCAACTATAAAATAGTCTATAAAATATTACACCACATTCCAAGTTACAAACCCCTTTATAATGAGTGCAGGGTATGTAAATCCAACAATTGGCCTAAATTTTGAGAATATGTATGATATGGGCCCTTTAGTGTATGATATCACATGAAATACCTTATCGTTTATCCTCATAATCACTACCTACCTCACTTTGAAATATTTTCATATTCATAATGACTAAACTTTGTTTCAAACCTAAATGGACATAAATCCAATTTGATATGAAATATTGACAACATATTTCACATTAGGGTTTGGAATTGAGATGTTGATAATTATTGGCACAGATCATGACTAAGTACAATATTAAAATGATTTTCCATTGACCACATCACATCCTGTCTGACCACCTTGGTGAATGGCCAAGAAAAATAATAAAAAATATTCATAGAGTTTACATCTTCAAATTTGATATTTTTTGTATGTACCCATGTCCACCTCAATTTTTTAATCCACATTCTAAATCTAATCCATTGTAATAAAAACAACTCCATTCCAATCACAAATACAAAACCCGATCACCCACAGTTGAATCGACCCCAACATGTTACGCTCTTCAACCTACCAACACAGATGTTGCTTGATTAGTTGAAACCTGTGGTTATTGACCCTATCTTATATTTCATCAATTTATATTGTCAAGAGTGAGTCGGAGTGTCATGATAACTTATTTTATTGTGGTAATACTCCATGTTTAATGTGTGCCTCAAGTCAACACTACAATGCCCTTGATGTGGACACAAAACATTAAGATTTGGAACTTTATATTTATATATACTAATTATAAATATAACATTTTATAAAAATATATAGGATATTATATATAATTTTATTATTTATTTATAGCTAAAATTATCATTGTAATATATATATATATATATATATATATATATATATATATATATATATATATATATATATATATATATATATATATATATTACAAATATGACATCATATAGTATATTATATAAATTTATTTTTAATACTGTTATATATTAAAAAGTATAGATATATCATAAATTATAGTAAGATTATTTTATTAATAAAATATAATAATATATCTCATTAATGGGTCGATGGCATGTTTAAGGGTATCAAGATGTGAAGACAAAAATGGGTGGGTGCTTCCCACATTAAGACTAGTTAAATTGAGTCTCGATGGGGTAGTGAGGGGAAATCTAAAGGAATCCAAAGTAGGATGAGTTATTTGAAATTATGTAGGAATACTCATCCAAGTCGCATCAAAGAAACTATTTGACAACACCAATAATGAAGTAGAGGAACAAAATCTTATCTTAAGTCTCGACATAGTAACACAAAATAAGATTGGACAAGTCATTATTGAAAACCACTCCAAAGTGATTATTCAAGCTCTAAAGAATAGAAAATTTAGATCTTGAAACATCAACAACATTTTAAATAACGTATGGGGACTAATGTATAGTTTCAATCTATGGGAGGCATTCCATTATTGCCATGAAACTAATTCAATGGTAGACAAATGGGCTAATAATGGTGTGAACTAGGCTGAATAAGTCTTTATAGATAAAGATTAGAGTAGTTGTAACTTTGAAAGATTTGTCTTAAAGAGGGAATTCGGGGAGGCGTACCTCCTTATGATGAGCATGGCACCCCTCATTGGTTTTGATTGGGCTTTGAGGTCTCACACCACACGTTTATCTCTCTTAACCTAAGTTAACACGTGCAACATTTATTTATTATTATTGGCATACGGATCAATATACATACAATAGGTTTTCTTTCTCCACCTCATCTATGATTTAGACTAGTTTGGAAGCTGCAATCACCATTGATAATATGGTCTAGGTGATGGTTAGTGAACCCTTTTCTCAAGTTGAAGATTTAATAAGGGGGATCGATTTTAGTGGGAAAGTCACGAATCCATAGTATAAATGAATATTTTTAATTCAATCTAGAATCATCTTATAGGACACTAAGGAAGTAGTTGGTCAAGTTGCTTTGGACAACAATTATAAGGTGAAAGTCAACTCCCTAGTGGCATCAACTTTTATTGGAAACCTCCTCTTTGTCTCAAAAGACAAACATAAAACCATGGCGGTGGAAAGTAAAGTTATTTGACCTGGCTTTCGGGTTGGTCTATCTGATGATGTGGAGATATTTGATTAGGGTGGTCTGCATCAAATCTAGTTCTTTGTGCAGAATAAATTATGGTTCATACCCGTACATACTCTCCATGAGTTAGAGATCAATTTTTTGAGATGATGGACCATTTATATTTCTTGCAGACTTGTCTGAAGCATCCTGGCTTGGAGGGGAGCTTTGTTCTGGAGCTAGATCTGGGTGACATGAGAGCACCTATGGTGTCGATGGTGGTGGCCGTCGGCCAACGAATCTCCTCCAAGATGGTGGATATAGTCAAATTCATGTTAAGGATATTTGGGGGCCTGATACTACATCCACAAGAAATTTGCGAGGGAAAGGCTTGAGCCAGATGACATAGTGACAAATACTTTCTACCCGTATGTAGGCTCGCCTAGCTGGTATACAATAAGCGTAAGGGCATTTGGGGGTTATGATGAAGGAGAAGGTTAGCAGGCTGAGGCTTAGGAGGAAGGTGACTACTCTTCGGGCCAATGATTTCAAGAATTTCCATAGTAGTAGTTAACCTGAGGTAGATGCGAGTATGGGAGGATGTGGAAGAGATGAAGAACACTCTACTCTTGTGGCAATTATTCGAGGCCCCACCTCTGGTGACTGTGGCATTATGACAGAAGCTACTTTTAGTTAGTATTTGAATCCTTCCCTCATGTTTTTTTAGATATTAATTGTTCTCCGGTGTCACCCTTGGGGTGTTTTAGTTTTTTGGTTGTTTAGATGTATTAGGAAGCATTTTTTGTCGGTTTTTCTCCCTTTGGCTTGTTATTTCTCTTGGGTTTCCCGATTTTGATGGAATCTTTTGAATGTTTCTATTAATAAAAGGGTGAGAGACCCGACGACGATGATGATGATGATGATGATGATGATGATGATGATGATGATGATGATGATGATGATGATGATGATGGTTTTTGCAATATTATTTACACTATTTCTTGTAAAAGTTACATGATATTTAGAATATTGAAGTATGCTAAAAAATTACATCATTGATTGTGGTAGAGTGTTTATTGCATGTTGTACACTTGTCATGTCTTACAAAAAATAGTGTAAGTTATCTATAAACAAATTATACAACTTCAAAACTTCTTTAGGTATTTAATTATTAGCTTGACATGATATTTCTTCTTTACTATTATGAAATAACAATAGACTCATTAGGAATATTTTTCATTGGTTTTTTATTCCTTTCTTCACTTAATACATCAATTGGTAGAATAACAGATGTTATAGCTAGAATTTTTTTGGTAGATATGTATGCAAAATGTGAAAGCATACCCACAATGCACTTGATTGTTTGATATAATGCCTAAAAACATTTGTCTTCATGGAATGTTATGGTTTTAGACTATGCACAAAATGGTTTCATTGATGATATGTTAAGGATTTTGAATGAAATGTGTCAACCATATGTCATTTCTTGGAGTGCCATGGTTGTAGCATATGCACAAAGTCATAATCTTCCATATGGTTATTTCCTGGCTTGTTTACATTTGGGATATTGTATTATAGAACTCGTACATGAATTAGAAGAAAGTGACCATCAGTTTATGTGGTTAGTGTGTGCATAGCATAAATATATCACCTTCTCTCTTGAATAGGATATGGATCTGTCACAATGTTTGTTCTTAGGTTTTGTGAATAAAACAAAGGACTAAGGATTGTTGTTTCCTTAGTAAACACCTCATATAACCATTGTCTCTACGTCATCTTAACCTTTTATATTATTCTCCTTCTAATTTACAAAGCTTTGTAATTTTCTCAGCTAAGAATCCATTCTTCTCTCAAATAGGTCACGTGATCGAACCTACTTGGCCCCAATATATTCCATTTGAAAATGAGTTAAGATGGAACTATATTTCCTCTTCAAATTAGAATAAATCTTGGTGTGATTTGACTCATGAAAGGGATACAATGTTTGCACTTCCCTCTACCAACATTCTAGGATCAATTACACCATATATAGATGAACCCATTCACCCATTTCAAAGGCAGTGGTCTAAACCATGGGTGATGAAACTAGGGGTGGAAAAGCTAGGGGTGGCCCAAGATTTGTCTGGAAGGATTTGGGAGTTGAAGCCACCCCACAAGTGTCGTCACTAGAGCGACATAAAAAGATTTAGGTTTTTAGGTCGATGTTTGATGAATCCTTGCATAGTTTCTTATATATAATACCTATGGCATAAAAATGGATATGTAAATAAATAGATATGTATTGAAAATCTATCAGTAAAATAAACTATTAGTTATTTCTTTCTCATGGAAAAAAGGGATATGTATTGTAATTGTACTATTAGAAAAAATAAATCATAATATTATTGTTATTTTTTGGTACTATTTATTAAGTGAAATTTGGAGAAGTATCTTAAAAAAATAATGATCTTGGATTTTATATATGTTTTATAACAACAATTACTACGATTAACTATAAATCACAATACCCAAAATTTTAAAAAAACATATAGTTGATTTTATGTCTTTTTTAGTAGATGTTATCCAGAAGTTTCCAAATGGCATTATTCGACAATAATTCTAATGGATGGAATTTAGATATTAATCAAAGCCTCAATAAAAAAAATAGTAGAAAAACCAAATTTCTACCACCAATACAAAATTTTGAATGGTTAAAACTAGATTTAAAGTTGCCTTTAAGTCATAAAATAGAACTTTAGTCCAGATTTTTTTTAATTATATTATAAGTAGTACCTTTTAACTGAAATTAAATTTTAAATTAAAAAATATTAGTTTTTTTAGTAGATTAAAATTATTAAATATTATTATTAAAAATATATTGTTAATTACAGGAGGTAGTTCTTTTGATTCAATAATGAAAACTATTTCTACAAATATCCCCTCCAATTGAAACTCTTTTCCCAAGTGCTCATGCACTTTCACCACTTATTTTTTAATCAAAATCTATAGAAAATAGAAATATTATTGCCTTGCTTCGATCAAGATCTATTCTCATTGTAGTCTTACAAGTTGTTTTCTCACATGCATAGCTCATGTTGTTTTAGTCCAATTCCTCCACGCACGCACGCACGCACACACACACACACACACACACACACACACACACACACACACACACTCACATGCATAGCTCATGTTGTTTTAGTCCAATTCACTCACTCTCTCTCTCTCTCTCTCACACACACACACATCTCATCTCCTTATCCTTTCTTTAAATCACTCATATATAATACATATTTTTTGTTGATAATTATGCATCCACTAATTAGTCTCTTTATTTCATTCACCTTTATTTTGAAGCTTATATAGTTCCTCCACTCAATGAACTTATGCATGAGGTTTTTTTTTAATAATAACATTATAAAAAACTTCGATTTATCAGCTAGTTAAATTTATTATGGCCTAAACTCATTGAGATTCACTAGTGGGTATCATCCTCTTAGATATTATTTATTTATTGATATATTTTCATTAATATTTATGCATAACTTCAATATTGAGATAAAAATGGGGAAGATAAAGACCTTATTATCAATCCTGAGTTTTGGTTCTAGAAGGGTAATATGGTATGTATGATGGCACGATACTCATCATTTGACCCTTACTTAAAAATTATTATTTTTACTCATATTTATATGAGCCTAATGAATCTCCCTCTTCACTTCTAGTTTCCTTGTACATTCTCTTATATTAGGTTATCATTTGGTTACATAATAATTATTATTAAAAAATACCTAACAATAATTTCATTACCTTTTCCAATCTTTTTTCCAGGAATAATTTTAAGCAACTCTTGTATAGAAGATCAGACTAAATATTATAGATATTGTTTTAGAATAAAATGTTTAATTACAAACATGTGACTTTTGATTGTCAATATTTATTCCCAAATGTGTAATTTGTTTTTCTTTGTCCAAAGGGCTTAGCAAAAAAATTAGTTGGCTTGAGCAGTGGAGAAAATGTAAACAAAAAGACTTCTTCCATATAGTGACATGGTGTTGAGGGGAATCATAATTCAATTGTTCCCCCTTCATCCACCAACATTAAGGTTGAAAATTTCTCCCATCATTCATTATTCCCATTTTTATCAAGTATATACATCTTTACTATTACATCCCAATTTTCTCACCAAGTAAACATGATAGATTTTCCATGGATATCTATAGTTGACAAATTTATATTTGGATGTTTGTAACTAAGATAATAGATATATACAAATACAGGGAAGTAGGATATTGCTTAGATTATATGATCATGCTGCTATGAGTTAGTTACAAGTATATGTTTAATTTATGATTATGTTGATTTATCATTATAGTTATATTTTATGTTATATGGTTATCATGTTGATATGATCTAACTACCTATTTTTTTAGGGTATCTTAGAATAACCCATCTCTCAAAATGTTTCAAAAGGAGAGAATCATTGAAGAGGGTGACATAGATGGAGACGTCAGATGTTGACAGAGAGCTAGTGAAAACCCTTCACACACCACATAAATAATTCATGTCAGATTCATAACATAATAGCTAAACTTATGAGTATAATAATGTTTATATTTTTAATTTCTTACTCATGATTGGTTTAGCTTAATGGTTATTTAGAAATCATCTTGGGGTGATTTCATGATAATCATATTATACATAGTTGTTAGCATAGTTTAGTTGGTTATTTGAAATTCATCCTATGTTTATCTCCTTTTAATGCCATTATAAACATATTTTACTTAATTGGACTAAAATTAAGATTTATTTATTTTATTATCATTATACCAATTTGACATGTTAATCTAATTGAGTCTATCTCTCTCTCTCTCTCTCACTCTCACACACACGTTTAATAAATATATTCTACTAAATGTAAAATGTAATAAAAATAAAAAGAGGAAATAAAATCAAAGTGAAATTACATATTTGGAAAAGAAATAAACTCAAAAGGAATAAAAAAAAATAGAAAATCACTAATAAAATTAATAAAATAAAATAAAAAGAGTAAAGCTAAAAGAAAGATACACAATTTTATCTCAATGAGGGTTATGAAAAGCAATCATGATTTGAATAAGGATACCTAGACAAGAAGGAGAAAAAGAAGCACAGAGGTATTTTTTAATGGAAGAAAAGGAAAAGAAATAAAGGATAAGAGTGAAAGAGGCCTGGAAAAACAAGTAGAGAGGAATGCCAAATTGGAAGCAAATCGTCTACAAGTAAGGGTTGTACTTCATTTTCTAAGTATGATTCAATATTCTATAAGAAATAGATTTCATGTAGCTTAATTTAAAGCTTTAAGCTTTATCTTCAACCCATGTGGATAATATATGCCATAGATCGAGTTAAATAGTTAAAATGTAGAGTCCTTTGGATAAATTCAACAAACATTCTATGGAACTCTATGCATAAAAGGGAAGCACCCATCCCTATATAAAATGCTCTACCATTATAAAACACCCAATCTTATCATGATAGGTGAGTCTTTTAGAAAATATTCAGTCTTTTATTGACATTAGTGAAGTTGGAATGATGTTCTAAAGAAGTCACTAAAGTTTTAGATAATAATTTCTCATGGTTATCAAACTCATTCATTGAATTGATTTCTACCAAATGTCTATTAGTTATCAAATATACACTATCAAATATTTAATCAAATATTTTATATAACGCTGTGTATTTAAGTCAAAACTGATGTGTATACATTTTATCTGACTGTGCATTAAATTAAAAAATTGCTGAGACATACATATTACTATGCTGAGCTAGTTATCTCAAACACATAGCCATTTACATGAAGTGCCCAGCCTTAAAATACAACACCCAACCATACTAAGGCATCCTTGTGTTGGTAAAAAGCTTATAAATATTGGTACAAATCGTTGAGTTTCAAAAAGCTAAAAGGCTGAGTTTATATATTTAATTTTCTGTGTTATCAGAAGGCCCATCCATGTTTAGAAAGTGTCCAACCAAATTACTAAGCTCCCAACTAATTTACATAGTGCTCAACCAATTAGTAACATACTTAGCTAAAATATAGTACTGAATGTAGATAATCTTTATATTTTTTATGGATAGAGTCATTATATACCATAGATACTTTTAATTAAAGTTTTTGCCCCATATTTTTAGATATATAATCATATAAGGTCGTTGGAATCAAGTATCAAACAAATAAAAGAATATCCAATCATTATAAATCTCCCTTGTGTGGTATCATTGCATTTAATAGTCAATCATGCAAATTGATATTATTTATAGTATCTCAAGTTTTCAACTAATAGGGGATCACTGTATAAAACATGGTAAGTTTTTTTGTTCTACATTAGCAATTTGAATAATTATTATTGTTTTAGTAGTTTAAATCAGTGAATTCATAAGGGAAAAATCGTGAGATATGGGCTTAGAGATTTTTTACCTCATATTTGAAGATCAGCCCATAGGGTTAGTGAGTCACCTGACTATTAGTATCCTCCATGTTGAGCTGCAAAATCTACACTATTTAGCATATATATATATATATATATATGCAGCGATCGGTAATCTGTATGCAGGGACCTGAAAGACCTGAAAGTATATGTAGTGAATTTATTTATTATGTAAGCCAGCTTCTTGAAAACTTTTTTCTTGAGTAAATAAGCTATACAACGGTTTTTTGTGGTTAAGGAATTAATTAATTGCTGTGGAAATTTAATTATGTGGAAATTTGTGTGTGAGATATATTTTTATTTATGAATAGTGAACTTCTGTTCAGATTTTATTCCATAATTGAAGACACGATAATGGCTAGACACTTTGTCGGTTTACAATCTATCCATGCGATGAGTGGACGGGCTCTATCAATGAAAAGTTTTCTATGTTATTAAATATGATCACCCTAGAATAGTCATTCATTGTTATTCTTAAAAAATATAATTTAGGGAAAACTTGATATATATTATTATAAATGAATATTAATATTAACACCTTATTATACTATATAATATTAAAACCGATATATTATTAGCACAATAACCACATGTCTATTTATACTCTTCATAATAAGATATATATATATAGAGAGAGAGGGGGGAATAGTTTACAGATTATAAACTACATGTTATTTAAGTTAGGAATGGGGGTATTTGAAAACATTGTTCATATTTGAAATGCATATGATAATGAGCTCATGTAGTTGTGTGACTCATTTTTTAGTTGAGAATGTTAATTTATTAAGTTATTACCGTGAATTATTTAATTTATACTCAACATCCCTCGATGAAATATAAGGATTTTTCACCTGAGGGATTTTGGATATATGTGTAAGAGGACACATAAGTGACATAATAATTTGCATCAATAGGATATAATAAATATAAACAATATCTTGAAAATGGTTTATAACATGAGCACATTTCCATTTTGGCTAAATATATTTTTAATGGATGTCCTTTGAATAGTTAACAATATGTTTAGCGATTGAGTAATTGTAAGCCATGCAAAGTCCGTATATAAATTTGGTAATATAATTTTAGATACCACATGTGATTACCACTTTAGTGTGTGTGTGTGTGTATATATATATATATATATATATATATATATATATATATATATATATATATATATATATAAACAATATCTTTAAAATGGTTTATAACATGAGCACATTTTCATTTTGGCTAAATATATTTTTAATGAATGTCCTTTGAATAGTTAACAATATGTTTATCGATTGAGTAATTGCAATCCATGCAAAATCCGTATATATATTTGGTAATATAATTTTAGATACCACATGTGATTACCACTTTAGTTTATATATATATATATATATATATATATATATATATATATATATATATATATATATATATATATGTTGAAGTCAACAAGACAAGGGATATAAACATGCATATTGTAATGATAATTTGAAATTATTATTGGAGAATATAGTATTACTATTTTGATAAGTACTTGTATGCAATACATCGTGCAAATATAGTTAATATGAATAGGTATGTATATATATGAAATATATTTTCTTATGAACTTAAGTATACGACATGATACCAAACACAAATGATAGATTGATCATTCGTTATATGTATTTTACATTGAATACTTGAGTCTAATACATGTTATGAGTTTGTTAATATGTATAAATGTTTGGTTATGTATGACATATTATTGTGCATCGTGACGCATGCTAATGAGTTATGTTTATTTAAATGCTAGTACATAATTTAAATATAAGGTTTATTTAGGTGGTATAATTCCGTGTTTACATGATTGTTATTATGTATGTGGGCTATTTGATTCTTAGAATTATAAGTTTTAGAATATGATTTTATGTAATTGTAAGCTATGATAACATGGTATATCATGGAATATTACAACATAAATGTGTTGTATTTGGATGGTACATAATATAATTGTTATGTCTAAGCTCACATCTATGTTTGACTAATTTACTATATACATGTTAGTTATTCTTATGAATAATGTGTTTTGTAACAGTTAATAAAATTTTATGTATGTGTGCATACAATCATGAGAGTGTAGTGTATGCTAAGATGGAATATTATGTGTTTTTAGAAACCATGACTTTATTTTATGTTGAGTTGCTTGAATATAAGGTTTTTTTTCCATATAGTTATGATTAATTTATTATGATTGATTGTGAAAGATTAATAGTTGTCTTAGAATACTAGATTATGATAGTATGGATTATCATAGGGTGTAGTATGTTTGGAGATAAATTGTGATAGTTGAAGTCTACAGTTATATGTATTTTACCCTGGTGGTATAGATTATAGTCATTATTCCTAGTATGAGATAAAAATTAATGTAATATTCAATCATGCATTTGATAGAATAAATGTATACTTGGGTTACTCCCATATTTAGCATGTTATAAAATGTATTTACTAGTAGGATATATATAAAATGAATCTTGCGGTTGAATTGTATTTGACCAATCTACATTGTTGATACAGATTAAGGAGTGAGATGTGCTTCACTAGATTACTAGTATCATAATGATAGATGAATGCAGTCTGATCAAGTGGTGTGTATGAATTTGATTGATGTTGATTGTTATTATTTATTATTTACAAAACTTTTTCGAAAAGTATGTTTAGTGAGACATTATCATTTCATGAGTATGACTTACATGTTTATGCTATTTTTGAAATATAATAGTTTTTTTATCATACACTACATGTTTAGTTTAGAAACCATATATCACATAAGTACTTGCTTGTCTATTTAGATTACCATGCCGTCACTATCTACTTATTAATAAAGGGAGGGCTATTTCTTGATGGGATTAGTGTGGGGGATCATTGGTCTGTGATCTATATGGAAAAGCACTCGAATGATGCTCTCCCTCCCCACAATAGTACTACTTATCAAGATGACACTTGAGATTACCACATATACTTGAGTTCATGAATTATGCTTTGGGGGGACCTTGTATCTATATGTACATTATATTATATTATACTTGTCTTTTTATATTTTTGTGAAGAGTTGTAATTATTTATTATTGTACTTTGATAATGGTGGTTTTAGACTTATTTTTCTTGTATCTAAATCAATGTGATTACTTTTTATATTCACATTATGACGTATACTCTCATGATATTAGAAGATCGATGATATGTGATGTATTATGATTTTTATTATTATCTCACTTGAGTATTTATTTTGTACTTTGTAGATTCTCATGGTATAATCTATTTATGGTATATATGTTTAATTAAAAAAAATCTCATATTTCTAAATTGACACTAATGGGGTTGTTACATGTGGTATCAGAGCTGTGGCTCAAACTCTAAGACCTAATGAGTCTATTAGTATTTTCATGTCTTTCTTTTCACTGGTGTGAACCTAGTGACATGAAGTATTGCACTGGTATTTTGGATTTGTAGTGCCTTAGTTCATAGTTATATTACACCATGATTAGATTTTTTTGACATTTTGTGAATGTGTGTGGGTAATATTAAGTGTGTGCCCTCAGGAGCACTCATACCGTTTTGAGTTGTTTAAGGGCTTAGTTTAACTAGAGTCCTAATGGTGACAGTTGTATACGAGGTTTGGGTAGGTCACAACATAACATAGTTCATGAGTTATGAACAAAAGATACCATAGTTTGATCACTTATATTGAACCTATCGATTAGGATTATATCCTTCCTTGATTATCAAGTCACCTTCACCATTGGTGTTTTACTTTGAGATTTTTTTATTAAGCATGGGATGATTCTCACTTAAATATATTTTCTTTAATTTTTGTATCTTATTTATATAAATCCTAGTAACAAAAAATCTATAAGACCATTTTTATTTTAGTACCACTAGGTCAGTGGGAATCTTCTTAGTAGAGTGTTGTTTTTTTACTTGATAATTCTTTTATGTTAGGATTTTGTTTATGGAATTGACACTTTCAAGCTATGTAGTTACAAAGAAATGTCATCTATCTTAGTATCTAGAGGTGAGTTTTTATTATCTCATTCTCCTTTGACATTATTATAATACTTTTGAGAGGAATCTTATTGGCATAATGTTGATTTAGTGTTCTCTTAAATGGGAACTTGGTTTTGAAATGTTGTTTTGACTATATTCCTTAGAGTCATGGGATAAAAGTCTTCTACTTCTTATTGAGAGAGAAGTTTTAGGGTTTGAGGAATTGATGCATCTTTGTGGTTAGTATTTTATTTATCTTGATTTGTGGAAATAGATTGTGAAACTATACTTAAATATTTGGTAAGTAGGTAGTGTTTTAGCAACATAGAGTTGCGGTGTTTTCTTTTACCTTGTGAGGGTATGTAGGATTTTTTGAGATGAAAGTTCTCTAATTTCTATTTTTGACTCTTTAAGGTCACTACTTTATCTAACTTGTTATTTTAAACCACATGGAGTGGTAAACCTTGAATTATATATTAAATTCTAGCTTAAAAACTATAAGTTGACTATAGCTATTATGTTATTATTCACCCTTTATTAGATGGATATTGTTTCTATTTTGGATTTTAGTATGTTATTTTTAAGAGTTATTTTTGTACCTTTCATTGAAAGTGAGTAGGGTATGGGATGTTCAGAACATCTTGTTAATCTAGGGGTTGAGATAGAACTGTTCATTTGTTATGTTTGTAACCAAGAAAGTAGGGAGACATTGTCCCACTTGTTCCTTTATAAGGTTGAAAGGATGGAGTGATCCTTTCCTTTAAATGTTATGTTAATTTTAACATTTTTTCCTCTTAACCATGAATGTAATAGACTAAGTTAAGATGTGAAATCTGTTCTAGTTATTTGTGGATAGTGGTAGTTTAATACGATTACAGATTGATTTTATGATTTATATTATATGTATGTTAAAACATCTAAATTATTTAGCTCATATTAATACTTTCTATTATCTATTAGCATAAAATTGTGATTCATTGAACATTGTGCATTTTTTGGAGATAATTATTACTTTCTATGATCTAAATCATTATGTTATATTGCTTAAAAATCATTATGTCATGGAGATTTATCATTGCAGTTGTATTTTATGCTATATGGTTATCATGTTGATATGGTCTAACTACATGTTTTATTGTGAGGGTGACACAGGAGAACCCATCCCTCAGAATGTGCCAGAGGGAGAGCATCATTAAAGAGGGTGACGTAGATGGAGACATCAGAGGTTGATAGAGAGATGGTGAAAACCCTACACACACTGCATAAATAATCTATGTTAGATGCATAAGGAAATATCTAGCCTCATTAGTTTAATACTATTTTCATTTTAAATTACTTGATCATGATTGGTTTAGCTAACTGGTTAATTGAAACTCATCTGGGGTGTTTACATGATCATAATTTTATACATGGTTATTACCATAGTTTTGCTGGTTATTTAAAATTCATCCTACATGTATGTCCTTTTAATGTTGTTGGAAACATGTTTTGATTAATTGGAATAAAATTAGGATTTATTGATTTTGTTATCATTAAACCAATCAGACATGTTAATCTACTTGGAAAATATATATTATATATTAATTATTAATAAATATATTCTAGTAAATGTAAAATGGAATAAAAATAAAAAGAGGAAATAAAATAAATAAAATCAAATTGAAATTACATATTTGGAAAATAAATAAACTGAAAGGGAATAAAACAAAAAAGAAAGAAAATCATTAATAAAAATAATAAAATAAAACCAAAAGAGTAAAGCTGAAAAAAAGCTATGCCTTTTTATCTCAATGAGGATTATGAAAGGTGATTGGCATGAGAATAAGGATACCTACACAACAAGGAGAAAAGGAAGCACTAAGGAATTTTATGATGGAAGCAAAGGAGGAGAGCAAAAGAGCCTTGGAAAAATAAGCAAAGAGGCATGCTAAATTGAAAACAAATCCTCTAAAGGTAGGGTATGTGCTTCATTTTATATGTATGATTCAATATTCTACAGAAATAGATTATATGTAGCTTAATATATAGATTTAAGATTTATCTTCAACCCATGTGGATAGCATATGCCATAGACCAAGTTAAATAGTTAAAACATAGAGTCATTTGGATAAATGAGGTAGACATTCTATAATAAACTATGCATAAAATGGAAGTGCTTAGCCCTGTATAAAATGCTCTACCATAATAAAACACCCAGTCTTATCATGATAGTTGAGTTTTTAATAAAATATGTAATTTTTTATTGACATTGGCAAAGCTAGAATGATGTTCTAAAGAAGTCATTGAAGTTTTAGATAATAAATTTCCATGGTTAACAAAATAATTCACTGAATTGATTTCTACCAATTATATATTAGTTATCAAATATACGCTATCAAATATTTAATCAACAATTTTATATAAAGTTGTGTATATAAGTCAAAACTAATATGTATATATGTTATGTAACTGTGCATTGATTTAAAAAATTTCTAAGACATACATATTACCATGTTGAGCTAGTTATTTAAAACACCTAACCATTTACATAAAGTGCACAACCTTAAATTGTAATGCCCAGGCATACTAAGGTGTCCCTGGTATACTAAAAAGCATATAAAAATTGGTACAAATCCTTGAGTTTCAAATAGTTAAAATTTGAGCTTATATAAATAATTTGTTGAGTTATAAAAATGCCTAACCATGTTTAGTAAGTTCCCAACCAATTACTAAGCACCCAAATAATTAGTAAGTGTCCAACCAATATACATAGTGCCCATCCAATTAGTAACACCCTCAGCTAAAATATAACACTAAATATAGAGAATATTCATATTTATTTATGGATAGAGTCATTATATACCAAAGATACTTTTAATCAAAGTTAATAACCCATATTTTCAGCTGTATAATCATATAAAGTCATTGGAATCAAGTATCAGATAAATAAAATCATATTTATACCTTATATGGTGTCGCTACATTTAATACTTAACCAGGTGTATTGCTATTATTTATAGCATCTCAATTTTTCAGATAGTAGGGGATCACTATATAAAACATAGTTTATTTGTTCTACATTATCAATTTGAGTAATTTTTATTATTTTAGCAATTTAAATCAGTGAATTCATAAAGGAAAAATCATGAGATATGGGCTTAGTGATTTGTTTCCTCAAATTTGAAGATCAACCCATAGTGTTAGTGAGTCCCCTAACTATGAGTATTCTCCATGTTGACTTTCAAAATATACACTATTCAAATTTTTTTATAAATCTAAATGTACAAAAATCAGTAATCTATATGCAACGATCTTGCAGTATATGTAGCATATTTATTTATTTATTATGTAAACCAGATTCTTGAAAACATTCTTATTGAGTAAATAAACAATTGAACAATTATTTGTGGTTATAGAATTAATTAATTATCATGGTGAATTAATTATGTGAAAATTTATGTATGTGTGTATATATATTTTATTTACGAACACTGAAGTACTATTGAGAGTCCATTCTGTGCTTGGAGACACGATAATGGCTAGCCACTTGCCAATTTGTAATCTGTCCACATGATGAGTGGAGGGGATCCATCCATGAATTCTTCTCTATGTTATTAAATACGATCACCCTAGAATATTAATTCACCATTATGCTTTAAAAAAAAATCAGGTAAAACTTTATATATATTGTTATACATGGATATTAATATTAACACCCTATTATAGTATAGAATATTAATGATAATATATCATGAGCATAATAACCATAGGTTTTTTCATACTCCTCATATAAATATAATACTTTGTGGATTCTAAACTACATTTTATTTAAGTTAGTAACGGGGGGTATATGAAAACATTGCACATATTTGCAATGCATAAGATAATGAGCTCATGTAGTGGTGTCACTAGTTTTCTAGCCAAAGTTACTTAATTTATTAAGTTATTACTGTGAATTATTATTTTTATACTCAACATCCCTAGATGAAATATAATGATTTTTCACATGTTGAATTTTTGATATATGTGTAAGAGGACACATAAGTGACATAAAACTATGAATCAATAGGATATAGTATATATAAATAATATCTTAAAAATGGTTTATAACATGAACGTATTTCCATTTTGATTAAATATGTTTATAATAGATGTCCCTTGAATAGTTAATAATATGTTTAGTGATTGAGTAATTGTAAGCAAATATATATATATATATATATATATATATATATATATATATATATATATATATATATATATATATATATATATATATATATATATATATATATATATATATAGTAGAATTTTAGATACCACACATGATTAAACTTCAATCTGTGTGTGTGTGTGTGTGTGTGTGTGTGTGTGTGTGTGTGTGTGTGTGTGTGTGTGTAAGTTGAAGCCAATTGGACAAGGGATATAAACATGCATATTGTAATGAGAATTTGAAATGATTATTGGAGGATATAGTATTACTATGTTGATAAGTACTTGTATGCAATACATAGTGCAAATATAGTTAATATGAATAGGGATATATATAGGAAGTATATTTTATTTTTAACTTAAGTATTCAACATGATACCGAATATAAATGATTGATTGACTATTAGTTATATGTATTCTAAAATGAATACATGAATATAATATGTGTTATGAGTTTGTTAATATGTATAAATTCTTGGTTATGTCTAACATATTATGGTGTATCATGATGCATCCTTATTAATTATGTTATTTTAAATGCTAGTATACAATTTAAATTTAAGATATATTTGGGTGGTATAATTTTGTATTTACATGACTATTATTATGTATATAGGTCATTTGATTTTTGCAATCGTAAGTTTAGGAATGTGATTTTATGTAGTTGTAAACTATGATAACATGGGATATCATGGAGTATTAAGGTATAAATATGTATTGTATCTATATGGTACATACTATAATTTTTATGCCTATGCTCACATCTGCATATGACTGATTTAGTGTGTACATGTTGGTTATTATTATGAATATCATGTTTTTTAATAGTTAGTAAAACTTTGTGTATATTGCATATAATCTTGAAAGTGTATCATATGCTAAGATGGAATATTTTATGTTTTAGGGAAACTATGACCTTCTTGTTATGTTGAGTTTCTTAGATATAATTTTGTGTTTCCATGTAGTTATGACTAATTTATTATGATTGATTGGGAAAGATTAATCGTTATATCTTAGAACACTAGACTATGATAATATGGGTTATCATAGGGTGTAGTATGTTTAGAGATAAATTATAGTGGTTTAAATCTACAATTATCATAGTCTAGTGTTCTAAGATATAACTATTAATCTTTCCCAATCATAGGGTGTAGTATGTTTGGAGATAAATTATAGTAGTTTAAATCTACAATTATGTGTATTTTACCTGGGTGGTATAGACCATAATCATTATTTCTAGTATGAGACATAAATTAATGTAAGATTCACTTATGCATTTGATAGAATAAATGTATGTTTGGGTTATCCCTATGTTTAGAATGTTATATGTTGTATTTTCTATTAGGATGTAAATAAAATGAATAATGTGGTTGAATTGTATTTGACCAATTTTCATTGTTGATATGGAGTAAGGAGTGAGATGGACTTTACTAGCTTACTAGTGTCATAATGACATATGAAGGCAGTCTGATCAAGTAGTGTGTATTGATTTGATTGATTTAGATCATATTATTTATAAAATTTTGGGTCAAAATATGTTTAGGAAGACATTATCATTTCATGAGTATGATTACATGTTTCTATGATATCTTGCAATAGAACAATTTTCTACGATACACTACATGTTTAGTTTAGAAATCATATGGCACATAGATACCTGCTTGTCTCTCTAGATTCCTATACCATCACTATCTACTCATCCATGAAGTGAGAAAGATTTCATGATGGGATTAGTGTGGGAATTATTTTCTCTATGGATGGTTTGAAAAAGCACTCAGATGATGCTCTCCTTCCCCACAACAATACTACTTATCAAGATGACACTTGAGATTACCACAAATACTTGAGTTCAGGGACTATGCTCTGGGGGAGCCATGTCTATATGTGCACATTATATTGTATTGTACGTATATTTCAATATTGTCATGAAGAGTTGTAATTACTTATTATTGTACTTTGACAATGGTGGTTGTAGACATGTTTTAGTTGTAGTTGAGTTAATGTGATTACTTTTTATATTCACATTATGATGTGTACTCTTATGATATTAAAATATTGATGATATATGATTTATTATGCTTGTTTCTATTATATCACTCGAGTATTTATTTTGTACTTCATATGTTCTCATGCTATAATATATTTATGGTATATATGTTTAATTTAAAAAAAAAATCGTATTACTATGTTCACCCTAAAGGGGATTTTACATTTACCTAAAGTTAGTACCCATATTTACAATGATATAATAGACTCTCATCTTCTTTATTATTAATTATATTGTATCCTCTTACTTCCTTCGCTTTGGATTCTTCTTTCAATTTACTAAAGTGTAAATTAAGAGCTTCCTACATTCCCTTAGATGTTTCCTTGGCCTTGAGCTTACCTAGGTTTTAATTACTTTGTGGTCTATCTTTATTAAAGGTATGTTACAAATTTCATAAGAGTAAGGTTGAATTGAAGTTAATAAGAAGAATGTTCCTCAAAATTCTTCATGCGAGATTAAATAGATATAAGCATAAATGTATGTTGCTTTGATTCTAGGTTAATATGATCCTAAATTCTGATTTTTGATTTTTGATTATTATTTTTTAATTAATTAATTAATTTATTTTTAAATAGCTTTTTTCTTGTTTTCTTATTTATACTTTTTCTTTAGTTCCCTCTCTCATTTCATCTCTTTCTTTTGACTCTTTCCTCTTGTTACTCTTGTTACTTTTCTCTCTTTCTGTGATTCTTATTCTCAAATTTACTTGAGGGTGAGGAGCCTTACAAAAACCCTCAATTTACCAATATAAATAAATAACATAATGCTATGTTTTTATTTAATTATAATTATTACATGTTTAAAAAAAATAATTACATAATTATGATTATAATTATTATACGTAAAAAAAATATAATTTTATAGTGCTATATAATTATTACAAGTAAAAACACATAATTTTAATATTAATCTCAATCTAAAAAGATATGTTCAAATTCGAGTGGCATGTAACCAATCTAAATCGAAATAATTATTCTTTTCTTTCTTGATCTAGATAACCAAAAGGGTTGGTCCTTAATGCATAGGAAGAAGAAGGTAAGTTTAATGAAAGGCCTTGGTTCAAAAAAATTCCCTCACAAAGGGTCAACAGAGGTAGATTATATTGCAAATTTTCTTTTGGACCCTATTGAGAAGATAAACAAAAGTAATACGTTTCTTGGTCGAATGATTGTTGTTTTGCTGGTTTTGTTGTTTTGTATTATATGTTAATTTTTGTTAGGACAATGTTTACAAATATATATTTTAGTTTCAACTCCTAAACCACTAATAGAGGTGATGTACATGAGCCTTCAATGCTTTATCTTTTGATCCTTCATACGAGACTATGAAACCTTTTAAAATCCATAAAACCATATAAAAAATAAAAATAACTAATGAAAAAAAAAAAAAAAAAACTAATTAAATTTGAATATAAACATAATTTAAACACACAACCACACATTAACAAATTAAATATGATAATAAAATGACACAATAATAAATAAAATGTTGTAATAATATAATAATAAATCCCAATCATGATTAACACCATACAAAATGATCATTAAAGTCACCAATATTATCTTACAATATTCACAACCATCAACACTACCTTTGATATATCCCTAATTGTCCCCGGTCTCAACAAAACCATTACCTTAATTTGGTCGAGACGCACACGTGTTAAAAAAAACTGAATTTAATGACAGCAGCCATCATGGTCCGTAGGAGGCTGTAGGAAGTCAAAATAACAGTATTTTAATATCTTTTGAGCGGGCTTCGGAAAAGGGTAAACTGTTCCCTCTCTCGGAGAGATGATTAATGCTCCCTAAACAGTAGCTCTCAGCGAGGAACTGTGCGCATGCCACCACAGAGTGCCTTCATGATCAGAAAATGGTGAATCTGTACGTGTAACTCCCTCCGGGTCGAATGGGGCATTGGGTTACATACCACGGTCCGTCAGCCCACGCTGTTCGCAACTGCTGCACTCCGTGACTGCAAATGTATACATACATAAGAATTCTTACTGCATGCCTAGTTAGAACTTATAAAAGAAAAAATATATGAATGCTATAGTGTTAGACAAGACAGACCAGTGAATGGTAGCGTTATACTGCGCTTTGTTAATGACTTTGACAATGACAGTGTCTCCATTGGTAACAGAAAGAGTTGGACCTGGGAATTCTCCGTTCACTGTGTTTATATTGTGCGTTTTACACAGCCTTGTGACGGACTTCGATTGAATCTGCAGTGATCGGGCAGAAGACCCTCAGCTTCATTAAAACTCAATCCCAAACGTTAACACTCTTCTTCTAAATTCGAACAAATTGGCATTACAAATAATATAATAATGAAAACATTCCAAAAAAATCAGGGGAGGGATGAGAGTAAAAGACTTACGACAAATGTGTGTGTATTGTGTGGGCCATGGCCATAGCAGCTAGAAGGGTGATGTACACGGCCACCCCAATAAGCTTTACTTGAAAAGGCGGCAGTGGCAGTAGAGAAGATCGCTGGCTAAACTTGAAATCTGCCATTGCACATAAATTTGTGGATCCGCTGTATCGTCTAACAACAAAAAAAGTACCACACAATCTGATCTTAATACTTTTAAATTCAAATTCGACATATGAGGAAGTAAGAAGATTCGAAGAGGAGTGGATTGGATACGAACTGAGATGAATTACTTATAAATGCAAGTAAATCGGCCATGTTAACAGAATTTGAGGGTTGCTCGGACTTGGTGGGGTTGGTGAGCTTGCGCAAGCGACAGCTATTACCTTTTACAAACAACATAAATCCAAGTCAAAACCATGATATATTCATCTCGTGTCAGATACGTTGCGTATGTTATTCTTCTTCTGCAATTTTATCTCACGCTCTATAGTTTTATAATAATTTTTGCGCTTCTTACACAAGCTATTTGTTATTGAAGTGGATAACGGATAATTCCATGGACAGAGCTAAAATGAAGCTTCCAACAAGTACCCAACCTACCCACTCCACTAGCCAAAATAAATATATAAATTATGACTATTGGCCGCTAAGGGGTCGTTATAAGAAGATGTTCAACGCCCTGCAGTGAATTTTTATTCCATCCATTTCAATGCCTTCTTGATATGGTTTTCTTACATGTACACGGAACCTTCTCTTCTATGTATGGTTCACCATTGCAAAATGTTAAAAAATAAAAATAAAAATTGATTATAACTTTGTATTATGGCTGTCAAGTTTACCAGGCGGCACTCCCATCTTTCACTTCATCGGCCAATGCTCATTTCTGCTTTTTTCATATTTTTTTACTTTTACAGATTTTATTACCAAGTTGTTAGAGCTCTAATATTTTTAACCACCATGTCAACTAAAGACATCATTACAAATTGCTTATAAGATGGTGATATAAATAATCTTCAATTTTTTAATTCAAAAGAATCATCATCTTTATGATAAGAATTTAAAATTAGGTAAAAGTGGATTTCTTTTAATTAAAAATAAGTTTTTATATTATTAAAAATATTAATATGTACAATCAAAAAATTATGGGAAGTAAAATTATATTTTAGAAATGAATAAAATGACACTTTTTAATATGTAAGATTTAAAGTTAAAGACCACTAAAAAACTAGTCGATAAATAAGAATTAGTATATTAATCATTATTGTACCAAGAACTTGTCACAAGTTAATTCATTTATAAAAGACATAGAAGTTATAAATACTTTGGCTTATTACCTTATTCATCGAAAGAATATGTAGTGTCAAGTATGGGTTCCCACTCTTACTCAATACCATTTTTCTCATCTCTTTCCACCTCATGATAAGGTTGTTAATGAAACATAGTTAAAGTTAAGGATAGGAAATTTTCTTATAAAATCGACCATCACATTTGACTATACCCTTCATCTTACAAAGTGCCAACCTTAACAACCACTCATTGTTAAAATATAACGTGAAAAAAATGAACCAACATTGAAACTTATATCAATTTCTAATAAATATTTTTTCACCATGTCTCTACTCATATAAAATATTATTTGTATTATAATAAAAAAATTATTTTCATTATTAAATTATTTTATTAAAATATTATATCATTTTTTTATTTTTATATATTAAAAAATTAAAAAAATTAAAATTATGAGAAAACACACCATTCAAATTCAATAAACATATAAACCAATTAAAAATAAATATGATGTTACTTGTCTCATAAGATTACTTTCAATGTTTAACCACCCAATTTTATATATACTTCATCCTCCTTCACATCAAGACCACTTCAAATAAATAAAAAATATATATATTAAAGAAGTTCTGAAAGAGTTTCATAAAAATCTATTTTATATTTTTCAAATCATTATAAATTTACAATTAATTTTTAATATATATAAAAAAATGTATTTTTGATTTTATATATATTTGTTTTGTAATAACAAAAATCTTAACTTTATGTTTAAATTATTTGTGGAATTCATTAATAATATCCCAAACATTTATACACAATACCATAGCACTATACGCTTTACTTTTTGGAATTTAATACCTCCCATCTTACTTATCATTTCTCCTCAAAATACCTCCCATCTCAATTATCATTTCTCCTCATGGTCTCCACTCCCATCCACCACCCTAAGCTAGCATCGAGCTCTCATCCCATGATCACAAAGATTGGGCTCCCTAAACCCTCAAATGTCAAAGGCTTAAGGACCGTAAGGAGCTTCAAGTACTCAAGGTCATGTAAACACTTTTCAAATATTCAACATTATTTTTAAAGGTTCTTTAGGAATTTTCAAGGCCTTCGAAGGTATTTGAAAAACTTTAAATCTGTTTTTTTCGTTCATTTAAACTCCTCCCTTCACATTTCAAGCGAAAAATATTTTTTCAATAAATTTATAAAGACCATAGCTGAGTCTTGAATAGTACAAGTTCCCTCCCTTCCCCAGAATAAATAAATTAATTAATTAAATTAAAAAATGAGTAAATATTTTTACAAATAACTTAATTTTATTTTTATTATAGATAAATTAAAATGGATATATATTTTGGCTTTTAGGTCAAAATTACTTACAATTTTTTTTCTCAACTTATTTATTTTCTGAAATATTCTAGATTTTCAATTATATTTTAAATATATTATATAAAACATTTTTTTTCTTTCTCATTTCGATTTTAAATTGTAAATTGAATATTTTTTGTGATGAAAAAATAATAATTATAAGAAGTTTCATGTATAAATTTTTTAAATTTGGAAAAAAAAAGTTAATTTTTTATAAAGTCATATTTATTTAATTTTTTAAAAAATAAGATTTTTATATTTAATTTTTTTTATTATCAATTTTTGAGTTTCTAAAATATAATGACATAGAATTATGTATATTCATTTTGTTTCTTTTTTGACATATAATTTTAAAATTATTCTTGTAGTTGTGAAATTTCTATAAATGTAATTCATAATAACCCATTTCTCATGAATATAAATGATCCACTCAATACTCAATACATAATAAGATATATTTATATTTAGCTTTATTCAAATATACATATATAAATCTTAAAATTATATTCATAATTTAATGTACCATGGAAAAAATAACACTTAAGTAAATTTAAAGTACAAGGGAGATCCATAATTAATGGTAGTAATGCACACCATTAGATATAGATTTTGTAAATGGGGTTGGAAGCCAAGTGTGATTTGAATTATGTGTGAAAATCAATGAATAAGAATGTTGAAGAAAGATTGGTATTAGGATGAGTGATTTCCTAGGATGTGTTATTGATTTAACCATATGAGCATCACCTAGATGCATTGATTATTGAGTGGACCAATCATACTCATCGTAGATGGGTTATTATGAACCACTACTTGTGAACAATGGGTTGATCTAGGTTGAGTTAAGACTTCATTGTTAAATATAAATATCATATCCATAATTTGATGTAATGTAGAAAATATACCACTTAAATAAATATAAATTACTAGAAAATTCTATAATGAATGTTTCATAAGGAAAACCACTTGCTTAAGGATTTGAAAATGGAGTTAAAATATAATTGGGATTTACTATGGTTGGAACTCCATGATTAATCACATTGGAGTAGGAGTAGTATAGGGATAGATGACCTCTCAAGAAGTGTTGGTGCTCCAGACCTACATGAGCAACACCTAAATGAAATGAGCATTGAGTAGACCATTCATACTCATGAGAGGTGGGGTATCGTGAACCAATAATCATTTAATATGACTTCAATAGGTTGATTAAAAATTAAACACCTGAAGCCTAAAATGAAGTCCATGTTTTGATGCACTATGGAAAAAATACCAATTAAATAAATTTCACGAGCTATCGAGATTCATAATGAATTATTTATAAGGTACATAATTATACAAAACAAAAAGTACCACTCAATTTTTTTTAATATCTAAAGAGTTCCACAATGAATGGTTTATAATGCATAACACTAGTTAGAGATTTATTTAATGGGGTCACAAGCTAAGCCTGGTTGATTGTGGAGAAAAAATCATGGATAAACTTAATTGAGCTAGATTAGTAGTGGGATGGGTGATCTCTAATGAAGTATCAGTGCCTCATCCATGAGAGCATCACTTAGACATAATGATTACAAAATGGATCATTTCTACTAAAGAGAGATAGTTTATTGTGAACCACTATTTATGAAATATAGGTCAACATAGGTTGACATGAAATAAATAAATTTAATCTTAAAATTATATCCATAATTTGATGCACTAAAAAAAGTACCGATTAAATAAATTTTGAAGAGCTAAGAATATCCATAATGAATCATTCATAAGGAAACACACTTATTCAAAAATACCAAAGAGGATTGTAACATACATATGATTGATTGTAGGGAAAAATAAAACTTAAGCACATTTGATCTAGAGTTTATTAGGATGGGTGACCTCTGGATAAGTATTGGTGCATCATGCATGTGAGCATCACCTAGATGTAATTAGTGGTGAGTTGAGCTTTCATTCTTATTAGATATGGGTTCTTGTAAACCACTATTCATGAAATTTTGGTTGACATATAGGTCGAGTAAAAAATATGGAGTGGAATCCTAAAATCGCATAAATTACTTAATAGACTATGGATAAAATACCACCTAAATAAATTTAAAGATCAAGAGAGGTACATAATGAATGGATCATAAAGTGCAATAATTGTTTAATGTTTCAAAAATGGGTTCAAAAGTTATGCATGATTAATTTTAGAGGAAGATATTTCAGAATCATTAAATGAGAGTAGTATTGGGATGGATGAACTATAGGGAAGTCCTGATGCTTCATGCATCATCAAAAATGTTTTGAGTGGATAATTAATAATCATGAGAGATGGGTTATTTTAAAATACTACTCATGAAATATGAGTTGATGTAGGTTGACTCAAGATTATGTAGTTTAATCCCAAAATCATATCCATAATTTTATGCAATATAAAAATACTACCACTAAAATAAAAATGAAGATGAAGTAAGATCCTTAATGTATGTTACATAAGGCACAACCCATAGTGAAGTTTTTGAAAATGGGTAAAAAAATCATGTCATTTATTTTAGGTGAAAATAAATGATTATGCATACTTAGGATTGAGTAGTATTAGAATGGTTGACCTCTCAGTATGTGTTGATGATTCATCCTTATGAGCATCAGGTAGATGCAATTAGTGTTGACTGGATAGTTTATACTTATGAGATGCAATTAGTGTTGACTGGACAATTCATACTTATGAGATATGGGTTCTTTGAAACTGATTATCTTTAAATATGGGTCAACATAAGATTATAAGAAATATGCATTTGAATCAAAAAACAATATCCCTAATTTTATACACTACCAAAAACCTGCCACTTAAATAAAAATTAAACAAGTATGGATCTCTAAAATCATGGTTCGTGAGGCACAACACTTTATTAAGGTTTTGTAGATTAGGTCACAAGGTAAGTTTGGTTGATTTTGATAGAAAATTAAAAATTTAAGTGTGCTTGAGATAAATTAGTATTAGGATGGGTGATTTCTTAGGAGGTCTTAGTGCTTCACCCTTTTGAGTATGACCTAGATGCAACTAATGCTTTGTGGATCATTCATAATCATCAGACATGGGTTATTTGGAACCATTGTTATTGAAATAGGGGTCAACATCGATTGAATCTAGATTACTTAGTTTAATCCTAAACATAGATGTATATCCCTAAAATCTTATAATTTACTAAATACCTCATATTTACATTTGATACAATATACCTATATTTTCTTTGTGTAATATTTTTTAAAACAAAAACAATATAAATATTTTATCAATGATGTAAATTACATAGCTTCAATCACATTACTATGCATGAACTTTAAAATCCCATATACTCATGTAGCACTGTTGGGAAAAGCTACTTGAATCATCTAACCATATACATAATGTTAAAAAAATTAAAATATAAATGACAATAAGAGATTACTTTAACCTTATCTTTATTTTGTAACTCCTAAATGCATTTCTAATCAATATTTTCCAACCTTTGATGCCAAACTAATTTTTAGGTAGTAAAAGTGGCCAATGTAATTATTTAAAAATATCAAGAAAATAGTGTTATTACAATCCATCACTTATAGTGCTTGCTTCAATGTGGAACAACATTATAATGAATAATGTTTTTGTAAATAAAATTCATAAATTTGTTGTCTTGCAACTATTATTAAATAATTCTTAAAAACCCATATCATTCGTCTTGCTTATAAAAATAAGACTTCTAGTCAATCTTGGACAATGCCAAACATTTATAAAAATTGTAAACCTTATTTCTTTGAGCATCAAATTGACTATTCATCATCCTATGATATTGTATGTTGATTAACTTATGTTTATATTTTCATATTCATAAAATCACTCCTTGCGAGGAGTATTATGAAGTGAAACACCGAATTCAATTATCCATGCATCATGGGATATAGATTTAAGCTTCCAAGAATAAATCTTTTCAGTCTTCGATATAGATAACCCTTTCTATAGATGACACATCTTAAGGTGAATTAATCTTTCCAAAAATTTTATATCAAAAATTATTCTTAAAATTCTTAGTTATACAATGGTTAAAAAATTTATGTAGAGTTATGACTAGAGTCTTAGATTTACCATAAAAATTTTATTAGTTTTCATTGACTTAATTATATTTATATCTTGTGAATAAAATACCAAAAAAAATTCATCATTCATTGGATAGCCTTATATGTATTTTTTTCTAATTTATTTTTCTAACAAAGATAAAACTACATCTTATATCTCTATTGTAGATGTGACACTATTAATGACCCTAATAAGGATATTCAATGAACCAATAAAATAAAATATCAAACTCTTACAATTTTATTAGTCATACATTTTAAAATAAATTGAAAGGAATTAAATTATAATGGAGAATTAAATTCATTCATATGTCATACTACATAGCCATATACATTCATCATTAGGATGTACCACTACTTTAGAAGAAAAAATCTTTCACTAAAGAATTTTTCTTATACAAAATCCATAGCTTGAATAAATTTTTATTGCTTTTGTATTCTCTAAATCAGATGCATCTACCAGTTGTATCCAAATGAATAAAACTACCTAATGCTAAGGAACCAAGACCTACCAAATAAATCAGTGGACACTACCTTCCTCTAGTAACATAGTTAGCATTGGGTAATCTTCTATGAAACTTATACCAAGCTACCATCTTCTTCAGCTATCTTATATGAAATTTACTATTGGATGTCTCCTATGTGGGGAGCCACAGTGGAAGAGTAAACCACAACTCTTTTGCATTTTATCTTTTTTTAGCCTTAGTTTATTGTACCTTATATCTCATATATTCTAGATAGTCTAGTAATGTATTTTCAACTAATTTAGAGGGATAAGATTTATCCTCTTTTGATGTAACTTATTTTGGATTTCCCTTGAAGATAAAATATTCTATATTGAATTTTGTAGAGGTATCTAATTAAGAGGTTTAAATAAATGGGTCTAAAGCCTTATTTGAAGTGATTGGATCTACCAACAGGTCTCCCTTAATTTGGAAGCATATCTTAGGTTCATTATTTTACATAATATATTTGGAATCATATGAATATAAAATTAAATCCTCACTTCACAAATCATCCATCACTACAAAGTAGCGAGGAAGGGAGTCCTTCCACCAAGAATAATCATTTTTCTTCTAAATTTGCTTCAATTTTTAGTCATATGTCTAGTATTAGAAAAACTATGGCAATGAAATAGTAGGCCTTAATTATCAAGGGGTTGATACAATGAGTGATATCCTAGTTGTAAGATATTTTATTTAGGAAGGTCTTTGGAAGTTTTTATATTAACTAGAATCTTGGAAGAAGTAGTATGGGAAAAGTCCTTCATTTCTAGGTGTATTTGTAGAAACTCACCCAAGGATTTAATCATTTATTTGAGATTGGATTATGTTTAGAATTGAAGAGGAAGATGAGAAACATGAATCCAAATGGGTTTTATATTGAGTGATTTAGTAAGAGGATTGAAAGTAGGTGACCATGGTTTTAGGAGAAAGATGTGGTGATTGAAGCTCCAAAGTTGGTTTTGTATATATTCCTTTTCCTTAATATGATGAAAAAAAATAATAAAAAATATTTTTACATGTGGGTATATTTCAACTCTACCTTTTAGGATGGGTTGTCATTTCTTCGAGATCTAGGAAATAAGTTTCCAAATTTTGGCCAATAATCCACAAATCTATGGATAACTCCATTGGTTCAATAGTATTATTTAGATCTAAGCATTTATTTGGTCATTTTTTGAGGGTCAATCTCCTCTCATAAATTGTTCTATATTTTATTATGTATACCAAGGATGGCACTTACCTCTACTATTAAAGCTGGGTTGCCACTCATAATCTTACCTTCTCATTCATCTATTTCAAGCCCAAAGTCAAATATAGGAAAATGGGAAGAAAAATAAGAACCAGTAGATAAGACCCCCAAGTTGTAGGAACCAAATAAATCCAATGAATTATTTGGGGTTTATATTTGAGTTGGGTAAGCATCTTCATATTATAGAGGTTTAGATTTACTATATGTAGAGTTGATATCTAAACCCTAGAATATTGAAATTTCCTTGGGTAGAAGGATATCATTAGGACTATTAGGAACCATCAGAATGTTAGAAAAATATTGATATATTGTATGATTAAATAAGGAAAAGAGGAATTAGGAAAATGATAATTTAATAATAATAAACATAAAATACATTATATAATTTAACAATTCACATTTGATCTATATTTTACACTCTACTAATGACATGATGCCAAAGCTCAGCTGAAGAGCAATCAAAGTAATAAATAATTCCAATAAATTTTAATTTTTATCCACAATTAATATATTTATATTTAAATTGGAGAAGCCAATTAGGCATATCCATTATACTTTATCTCAAGTTTATTGAGTATTAATCCATTGAAAACTAGACTAAAAGGCCAAACATAAAATATTAAGACACTTCACAACTTATATGAAGATTTATTTTTATTATTTGAGCATAAGGGAATGTGTCATCAATAAAATTCCCATTTATGAGTTGTCAAGAGTGTCCCAATAAAACTATTCCTCGTGGAAATTTTCTAATAAATAAAAATTAATGTGTTAATCATTATTTTAGTAAACACCTTTCACGACTAAAATAATTTATAGAAGACATGAAAGTTATAGATACTATGGTTTGTAACCTTATTCACAAAAATAATATTTAGTGTCAAGTATGGGTTAACACTGTTGATGAATATATTTTTTCTCATCTCTTTGCACCTCATGATAAGGCTGAGAATGAAACATAGTTAGGGTTAAAAATATGAATTATCTTGTGCATAATGCCACATACACATTCTCCCATAACAAATTTTATATAATCATGGTAAACATCAATACTTCCATTTATATTCCACCCTTTATCGACCCAATTATCAAAAATTGTGTGTGGACTCAACCACTGGACTACAAACGTCTACCTTTTCAATGTCATGAATGTTCTAAAAATAGGCACTTGACCTCTAAGTGTAGAAACTATAACAAAAGAAAGGCCTCAACTTGGTGGGATAATTATTCATTTGATCTTATGACAATGTTTAGACCTAATTAATTTGATAGTGACTTAGAGGAAGAAGTTTCACCTATAAAGGAGGATTAGGAACTTTTGGCCTTAAGTGCAGAACTTATTGCAGTTAGAAGAAATGTGGAGGGAGGAGCTTTGAAATAAGATAAGGATAAGTTTATTCATATTAATGATAAAATAGTAAATACTAAAATGGAGGTTATACACTTGAGATCAGAAGTCCCTTATCTATTGATAGATATGGCTCTATATATTGAAACCGTTGATCTAAAGTCAAAACTAATGAAACATTCAAAAGAAGAATTTGCATCCTTTAATTTGATCAAAACCTCTACAACATTATTTTTGAAGTCTATGGAAGACAAAGTGAAGTGGAATAAACTAAAAAATAAAGTCAAAATAATGGTGGTCTAGAATTAATCCAATATGAAACTTTATATGGCAGGGCCTTAGTCTTGAAAATCACGTGTAAACGTTTCATAGATGCTAGTTGAACTTTTAGTGTTTGTTTAGTAGTGTGTTTGAGGTTTATTAGTTTTTGTTTCATTTATCGATAGAAGAGGTGTTTATTGTGCTATTTAAGTAATTACCTTTATCTCTATTTTTACAAGGTCATGGGACCTTTTTAAACTTGTTTATTCAATATAGAAAATAAAAAATGTATAAAATAGGGAACAGTGTTATGTTTGTTTTAGAGAAAATCTAAGGAAAAATCCTTACATTAGGAAAATTTAAAATTTTAATATTTAAAAAATAAATAAATAAATAAATGATAACAATTTACTTTAATCAGGTCACCGAAGAAACTGTTTTTGATCTCTTTGTAATTTGTCATCCCTTTTGCCAAATAATGGGCACACCATGCCACACCCCCACCCTACTACATCCTCTACATTCCTCCTCCTCCACCACCCTTCCACTTTATGATTTTGAGTTTGATACCTCCCATATAAATTATCATTTCTCCTCTATGGTCTCCACTCTCCTTCACTACCATACCCTGGCATTGATCTCTCATCCCATGATAACAAAGATTGGGCTCACTGAGCCCTCAAATGTCAAAGGATTGATGACCCTAAGTAGCCTCAAGTACTCAATATCATGTAGACACTTTTCAAATATTCAACATTAATTTTTAATATTATTTAATAATTTTAAAGGCCTTTAAATGTATTTGGATAAACATTAAATCTTTTTTTACTTCATGTAAACTCCTTGAAAATTTCAAGTCAAAAATATTTTTTAATAAATTTATAAAGACCATAGGCGAGTCTCAGATAGTAAGAGGTCCCACCCTCCCCGAAAAAATGAAATAAAAAAAATTAATAAATAAATAACATGAATATTTTTACAAACAACATGAATAATACCCATTATATATAAATTAAAATGATTATATATTTTGGCTTCTAGATCAAAATAGTATATAGATTTTTTCTCAACTTACGTATTTTTTTAAATATTATAGATCTTCAATTATATTTCATGTATATTATATATAACAATTTTTTTGTTTCTAATTTTGGTATTAAATAGTACATTGAATATATTTTATAATGAAAACACAATAATTATAAGTTTCATATGTGAAAATTTTTGGAAATTGGGAAAAATAAGGCCAATTTTTTGTAAGGTCATTTATTTATTCCTTATAAAAATAAGATTTCTATATTTATTTTTTTTAATCAATTTTTTAGTTTATAAAATATAATGACATGGAATTATGTATATTCATCTTGTTTATTTTTGTCATATAATTCCAAAATTATTCTTGTAGTTGTGAAATTAATATAAATTTGCTTCATAATAACTCATCTCTTATGAATATGAATGATCCACTCAAAGCTCAATGCATCATAAAATATGGTTCGATTTAGGTTGATTCTTAAGTACATACCTAAATCCTAAAGTTATAACCCTTATTTAATGTACCTTGGAAAAAGTAACACTTAAATAAATTTTAAGAGCAAGGGAGATCCATAATTAATGGAATCTGATAATGCTTTCGTAAATGGGGTACTCAATGAATTAGCATGTTGAAGAAAGAGTAGTATTGGGATGGGTGTCTTCTTATGATGTGTTGTTTATTTAACCATGTAATAATCACTAAGATGTAATTATTATTGAGTGGAAAAAACATATTCATCATATATGGGTTATTATGAACCAGTACTTGTGAACAATGGGTTGACCTAGGTTGAGTTGAAAATACACAATTAAATTTAAATATCATATCCAAAATTTGATGCAATATAAAAATCTACCACTTAAAATATATATATATATATATATATATATATATATATATATATATATATATATATATAACTATGGAATTATATAATGAATGTTTCATAAGGAAAACGTCTTGCTTAAGGATTTGAAAACATGGTTGAAATATAATTATGATTTAGTATGGTTGGAACTCCATGATTAATCACATTGGAGTAGGAGTAGTATCGGGATGGATGACCTCTCAAGAAGTCTTGGTGCTTCAACCCTACATCAGAAAGACCTAAATTCAATGAATGTTGATTAGACCATTCATACTCATGAGATGTGGGTTTTTGTGAACCACTAATCAAGAAATATGACTTCAATAGGTTGATTCAAAACTACTCACCTGAATCTTGAAATAATGTCCATATTTTGATGCACTATGGAAAGATAATAAATTAAATTAATCTAAAGAGATATGGAGCTCCATAATGAATGGTTTATAAGGCACATCACTATGTGGAGTAAAAATTAACACTCAAATAATTTTCAAGAGCTATGGGACTCCATAACACTAGTTAGAGATTTATTTAATGGGGTCACATGCTAAGCATGGTTGTTTGTGGTGAAAAATTCATGGCTAAATGTGATTGAGCTATATTAGTAGTGGGATGGGTTACCTCTTGTGAAGTATCAACGCTTCACCCACGTGAGCATCACTTAGACATAAGGATTACTGAGTGGTTCATTTCTACTATTGAGAGATAGTTTATTGTGAACTACTACTTATGAAATATAGGTCAACATAGGTTGGCATGAAACAAATAAATTTAATCCTAAAATTATATCCATAATTTTATTCTCTAAAAAAACTATCGATTAAATAAAATTGAAGAGTTAAGGATCTTCGTAATGTATCATTCATAAGGAAAAACACTTATTCAAACAATTTCAAAGAGGATTGAAACATAAGTGTGATTGACTTTAGGGAAAAATACATATTAAACACATTTCACCTAGAAGTAATTAGTGATGCATTGACCTTTCATTCCCATAAAATATTGGTTCTTGTAAACCACTATTGATGAAATTTTGGTTGATGTATAGGTTGAGTTAAAAATATGGAGTTGAATCCTGAAAACTATACATTAATTAATAGACTATAGATCAAATACCACCTAACTAAATTTAAAGATCAAGGGAGGTCCATAATGAATGGATTATAGGGCACAACACTTGTTGAATGTTTTAAAAATGGGTACAAAAGCTATGCATGATTAATTTTAGAGGAAGATGATTAAGAAATATTAAACAAGAGTAGTATTGGGATGTGTGAACTCTAGGGAATTCTTGATGCTTTGTGTATCATCTAAAATCTGTTGAGTGGATAATTCATACTCATGAGACATGGGTTATTTTAAACCAATACACATGAAACATGGGTTGATGTAGGTTGACTCAATAATATGTAGTTTAATCCCAAAATAATATCCATAATTTTATGCAATATAAAAATACTACCACTAAAATAAAAATGAAGATGAAATAAGATCCTTAATGTATGTGACATAAGGTACAAACCTTAATAATGTTTTGGAAAATGGGTTAAAAAACTATGACATTGATTTTAGGGGAAAATAAATGAATATGCACACTTAGGCTTGAGTAGTAATGGAATGGATGACCTATCAATATGCCTTGATGATTCATTCCTATGAGCATCAGGTAGATGCAATTATTATTGACTGGACAATTCATAATTATGAGATATGGGTTCTTATAAACCAATAATATTTAAATATGGGTCATCAATTTTTTTTTAAAAATATGCATGTGAATAAAAAAATAATATCCCTAATTTTATACACTACCAAAAACCTACCACTTGAAAAAAATTAAACAAGTATGGAGCTCTTAAATGAATGGTTCATGAGGCAAAGCACTTTATTAAGGTTTCATAGATTAGGTCACAATGTAAGTTTGATTTATTTTTATAAAAAATTAAAAATTTAAGTGTGTTTGAGATGTAGTATTATTAGGATGGGTGATTTCCTAGGAAGTCACAGTGTTCCACCCCTATGAGCATAACCCAGATGAAACTAATGGTCTGTGGATCATTCATAATCATCAAAGATGGGTTATTATGAACCACTATTATTGAAATATGGGTTGACATCGATTGAATCTAGATTACTTAGTTTAATCCTAAACATGGATTCATATCCCTAAAATCCTATAATTTACTAAATACTTCATATTTACATTTGATATGATATACCTAGGTTTTCCTTGTGTAATATTTTTTAAAATAAAAACAACATAAAATTTTTATCAATGATGGAAATTACATAGCTTCAATCACATCACTATGCATTAACTACAAAATCCCATATATTCTTGTACTACTATTGAGAAAAGTTACTCAAATATTCAAACCATATACATAATGTTCATAAAATTAAAATATAAATGACAATAAGAGATTACTTCATCCTTATATTTAGTTTGTAACTCCCAAATGCATTTATAGCAAATATCTCCAAACCTTTGATGCCAAATCAATTTTTAGGTAGTGTAAATGTTCAATGTAATTATTTAAAAATACCAAGGAAAATAGTGTTATTAAAATCGATCACTTATAGTTCTTGACTCAATTTGGAACGATATTATAATGAATAATGTTTCTTTAAATACCATTGATAAATTTATTGTATTGGAACTATAATTATTAAATAATACTTAAAACCCCATATTATTCATCTTGCTTATAAAAATAGGATTTGTAGTCAATTTTGGAAAATTCCAAACATTTATGAAATTTTTAAACCTTATGTGTTTGAGCATCAAATTGAATATTCATCAGCCTATGATATTTTATGTTGATTAACTTATATTTATATTTTCATATTCATAAAATTACTCCCTATGAGGAGTAATATGAAGTGAAACACATAATTCAATCATCCATTATAGCTTTAAGCTTCCAAGAATAAATCCATTCAGTCTTTTAATATAGATAACCCTTGTTATAGATGACAGATCTTAAGGTGAATTAATCTTTTCAAACTTTATATATCCAAAATTATTCTTAAAATTCTTAGTTTTACAATGGTTCCAAAATTTATGTAGAGTTATTCTTAGAGTCTTAGATTTACCATAATAATTTTATTATTTTCCAATGACTTAATTATATTTATCTCTTACAAATAACATCTCAAAAAGTTTCATCATTCATTAGATAGATTTATATGTATTTTTTTCTATTTTATTTTGCAAGAAAAGATAAAACTACATCTTCTATCTCTATTGTAGATGTGACACTGCTAACGACCATAACAAGGTTATCCAATGAACCAATAAAATAAAATATCAAAGTTTGACACTTTTCTTATTCATGAATTTGAAATTCAATTGAAAGGAATTGAATTGTAATAGAGAATTAAATTAATTCATATGTCATCCCACATAACCATATACATTCATCATCAGGATGTACAACTACTTTAGAAGAAAAATTCTTTCACTAAAGAATTTTTCTTATACAAAATCCATATCTTGATTAAATTTTTCTTGGTTTTGTATTCTCCAACTCAAATACATCTACCAGTGGTAGCCAAATAAATAAAATAACCTAATGTTGAGGAACCAAGACCTATCAAATAAATTAGTGGACACTACCTTCCTCTAGTAACACATTTAACATTGGGTAATCTTCCATGAAACTTATACCAAGCTACCATCATCTTTAGATATCTTATATGAAATTTATTATTGGATTTCCCCTATGTGGAGACCCATAGTGGAAGACTAAACCACAACTCTTTTGCATTTTAACTTTTTAAAACCTTAGTTTATTCTAGCTTATATTTCATGGATTCTATATACTCTAGTAATGTATTTTCATCTGATTTAGGGGGTTGGGATTTGTCTTCTATTGATGTAACTTATCTTGGATTTCCATTGAGGATAACACATTCTAGATTGACTTTTGCAGAGGTATCTAATTAAGAGGTTTATGGAAATGGGTCTGAAGACTTATTTGAGGTGATTGGATCTGCCAATAGGTCTCCCTTAGTGTGGAAGGGGATCTTAGGGTCATTATTTTTCATAATATATTTGGAATCATATGAAGATAAAATTGAATCCTCGCTTCTAAACTTAGACATCACTATAAAGCATCCAAGAAGGGAATCCTTCCACCAAGAATAATCATATTTCTTCTAAAGTTGCTTCAATTTTTAGTCATATGTTTAGTATTATAATAACTATGGCAATAGAATAGTGTGCCTTAATTATCAAGCGGTGAATATGATGTGTTAAATCCTAGTTTTAAAATATTTTTTTCAGATAGGTATTTAGAAGTTTTTATATTAACCAAAATCTTGGAAGAAGAATTATGGGAAATGTCCTTCATTTATGGGTGTATTTGTAGAAACACACCCAAGTATTTAATCATTTATTTCAGATTAGATTATGTTCTTAATTGAAGAGGAAGATGAGAAAAGTGAACCCATATGGGTTTTATATTGAGTGATTTAGTAAGAGAATTGAAAGCAGCTTACCATGGTTTTAAGACCAAGATGTGGTGATTGAAGCTCAAGAGATGGTTTTATATATTTTCCTTTTCTTTAATATGATGAAAAATAATATTGAAATATCTTTTTACATGTGGGTATATTTCAACTCTAGGTTTTAGGATGAGCTATAATTTCTTCAAGATCTAGGCAAGAAGTTTTCAAAGTTCAATAATCCACAAATGTACAGATAACTCCATTGGTTGAGTAGTATTATTTAGATCTAATCATTTCTTTGGTCATTTTATGAGGGTCAATATTCTCTCATAAATTTTTATATGTTTTATCATGCATACCAAGGATGCCACTTGCCTCTACTACTAAGGCTAGGTTGCCACTCATAATCTTGGCTTGTCATTCATCTAGTGCAAGCCCAAAGTCAACAACAGGAAAGTGTGAAGCAAAAGAACCAATAGATAGGACCCCCAAGCTATAGGAACCAAACAAGGCCAATGAATGCTTTGGGTTTTCTAGTTAAGCTGGAAAAGCATCTTCATATTATAGAGGTTTAGATCTACCATAGGTAGAGTTGAGATCTAAGCCCTAAAATTTTGAAATTTCCTTAGGTAGGTGGATACCATTAGGACTCTTGGGAAGCATCAGAGTGTTGGAAACATATTGATATATTATATGATTTGAATAAGGAAAAAAGGAATTATGAAAAGGATAATTTAATAATAATAAACATAAAATACATTATATAATTTAACACTTCACATTTGATCCATATTTTACACTCTACTGATGATATGATACCAAAGATTAGTTGAAGAGCAATCAAAGTAAAAAAGAATGCCAATAAATTTGAATTTGTATCAGGAAGTAATACATTTATAATTAAATTAGGGAAGCTAATTAGGCATATCCATCATTATTTATCTGAAACACTAAGTATTGATACACTGAAAACTAGACTAAAAGGACAGACATGAAATATTAAGACACTTCACAACTTCTATGAGGATTTTTTCTTATTATTTGAGTATAAGGAATGTGTCATTGGTAAGATTCCCATTAATGAGTTGGAAAGAGTGTCTGATTAAAAATATTTTGTCATAAAAATTAGCCAATAAATAAAAACTAATATATTAATAATTGTTATGGTAAAAACATGTCCCAACTAAACTCATTTATAGAAGACATGGAGTTACAGATACTTTGTCTTGTCAACTTATCTTCTGAAAGAATTTATGTGTCATGTATGGGTTACCACTCTTGATGAATATAATTTTTCTCATCTCTTTGCACCTCATGATAAGGATATTAATGAAACATTATCAGGGTTACCAAAATGAATTCTCTTGTATGTAATGCCACATATAGATTCTCCCATACCACATTTTCTATAATTGTGGTAATCATCGATAATTACATTTGTCTTCAACCCATTATTGTCCCATTTGTGAAAATTTTTGTGTGGACTCAACCATTGGACTAAAAAGGTCTACATTTTTAGTGTCATGGATGTTTTAACACTAGGTACTTGACCTCTAAGTGCACCAACTATACTAAAATAAAGGCCTCATCTTGGTGGAATAATTATTTGTTTTATCTTATGAGTGTGTTTTGACCTAAATACTTTGATAGTTACTTAGAGGAGGAAATTCCACCTATAAATGAGGATGAGGAACTTCTAGCCCAAGGGTATAACTTATTTTACATAGAAGAAATGTGGAGGGAGGAGCTTTGGAATAAGATAAGGATAAGCTTATTTAGATTAATGATGACATAAAAAATACTAAGAGGGAGGTTATACACTTAACATCAGAAGTACTTTATCTATCTAGAGAGGTGTCTCTATATATTGAAACCCCTAATATAAAGGCAAAACCAATGGAGCATTCAAAATAAAAATTTGCATCCTTTAATTTGATTGAAACCTCTATAACCTTATTATTAGAGTCTATGGAAGACAAATATACGTAGACTAAACTAAAAAAGAAAGTAAACATAATGGTGGTCTAGAAGAAGTCCAATATGAACCTTCATATGGGAGGGCCTTAGTCTAATAGATGATGTGTAAATGTTTCATGGATGTTCTTTGAAATTTGAGTGGTTGTTTAGTACCGTATTTGAGGTTTGTTGGTTTTTTTTTCTTTTATCAATGGAAGAGGTGTTTGTTATGTTATTTAAGTTATTAACTTTATCTCCATTTTTAAAAGGTTGTGGGACCTTTATAAACCCATTTATTTAACCTATGAAATAAAAATGTATAAAATGGGTAGTGGTGTTGTTATATCTGTTTCAGAGAAAATCTAAGGAAAACTCCTTACATTAGGAAAATTTAAAATTTTAATATTTGAAAAAAAAATAAATAATAAAAGTTTGTTTTGATGATGTTAGCTAAAAAAATTCCATTTTATATCTTTCTAATTTGTCATTCCCTTTACAAAATTATGGACACACCATGCCACCCCCACCCTACTGCATCCTCTGCCTTCCTCCTCCTCCTCCACCATTGCACTTTACGCTTTGGAATTTAATACCTCCCATATCAATTATCATTTATCCTCTATATTCTCCACTCTCCTTCACTACCCTACCTTGGCATCAATCTCTCATCCATGATCACAAATATTGGGCTCACTGATCCCTCATGTGCCAAAGGCTTGAGGACCGTAAGTAGCCTGAAGTACTCAAGGTGATGTAGACACTTTTCAAATATTCAAAATTAATTTTGAAGGTTATTTAATAATTTTCAAGGCCTTTAAATGTATTTGGATAAACTTTAAATCTGATTTTGCTTCACTTAAATTCATCCTTGCACATTTAAAGCTAGAAATATTTTTTCAATAAATTTATAAAAACCATAGGTGTGTCTCAGATAGTATGAGGTCCCACCCTCCCCGCAAAAAAATAAATATAAATAAATAAATAACATCAATTTTTTTTACAAATAACATAAATAGTTCCCATTATAGATAAATTAAAATGATTATATATTTTGGCTTGTAGATCAAAATAACCTATATATTTTTTCTCAACTTACGTATCTTTAAAAATATTTGAAATCTTCAATTATATTTCACATATATTATATAAAATAATATTTTTATTTCTAATTTTGGTTTCAAATTGTAAATTAAATATTTTTTTATGAAAACTTGACAATTATAAGAAGTTTCATATGTGAAAAGTTTTGGAAATTGGGAAAAACAAGGCCAATTTTTTGTAAGGTCATTTATTTATTCGTTATAAAAATAGGATTCCTATATTTAGTTTTTTATCAATTTTTGAGTTCGTAAATTATATTGACATGGAATTATGTATATTCATCTTGTTTCTTTTTTGTCATATAATTTTGAAATTATTCTTGTAGTTGTGAAATTTCTATAAATGTACTTCATAATAACCCATCTCTTATGAATATGAATGATCCACTAAAATCTCAATGCATCATGAAAAATGGACCGATTTAGGTTGATTCAAAAGTACATATCTAAATCCTAAAATTACATCCGTAATTTAATGCACCATGGAAAAATTAACACTTAAATAAATTTAAAGAGCAAGGGAGATCCATAATTAATGGAAGTTGACAAGGATTTTGTAAATGGGTTCACAAGATAAGTGTGATTCATTATGTGTGAAACTCAATGAATAAGCATGTTGAAGAACATGTAGTATTGGGATGGGTGTCTTACTAGGATGTCTTGTTGCTTTAACCATGTGAGCATCACCAAGATGCAATGATTATTGAGTAGAACAATCATATTCATCGTAGATGGGTTATTATGAACCACTACATGTGAATAATGGGTTGAACTAGGTTGAATTGAAACTACATAGTTAAATCTAAATATCATATCCATAATTTGATGCAATACAAAAAATATACCACTTAAATAGATATAAAGTAATAGGGAATTATATAATAAATGTTTCATAAGGAAAACCACTTGCTTAAGGATTTGAAAATGGGGTTGAAATATAATTGTGATTTACTATGGATGAACTCCATGGTTAATCACATTGGAGTAGGAGTAGTATTAGGATGGATGACCTCTCAAGATCTCTTCATGCTTCAACCCTACATGAGAAACACGTAAATGAAATGAGTGTTGAGTATACCATTCATACTTATGAGAGGTGAGTTGTTGTAAACCATTAATCATGAAATATGACTTTAATAGGTTGATTCAAAATTACGCACCTGAATCCTAAAATAGTATCCATATTTTGATGCACTATGGAAAGATATTAACTTAAATAATTTTAAATAGATATGGTGTTCCATAATGAATGGTTTTTAAGGAACATCACTATATGGAGTAAAAATTAGAATTCAAATAATTTTCAAAAGCTATGAGGCTCCATAAAGAATGGTTCATAATGCATTGCACTATTTAGAGGGGGTTTTAGTAGGGTTACATGATAAGTGTGATTGATTGTGGATAAAAATACATGGCTAAATATGTTTGAGCTAGAGTAGTAGTGGGATTTGTGGCCTCTTGGTAAGTATCGGTGCTTCACCCATCTGAGCATCACTTAGATGTAATGAGTACTAAGTAGATCATTCCTAATCAAGAGAGATATTTTATTATGAATCACTAAATGATTATGGACACTAAATACTGAATAGTATTAGAATGGGTGACCTCTCTATAATTTTTGATACTTTATCCCCATGAGCATCAAGTAAATGCAATTAATGTTGAGTGGATAATTCCTACTTATGAGATATGGGTTATTATGAACCAATAATCTTTAAATATGGGTCAACATAAGTTGAATAAAAAATATGCATTTAAATCAAAAAATAATATCCCTAATTTTATACACTACCAAAAATCTACCACTTAAAAAAATTTAAATAACTATGGAGCTCAAAAATGAATGATTCATGAAACACAACAATTTTTGAAGGTTTTGGGTAGATTAGGTCACAAGGTAAGATTAACTGATTATTTTATAAAATCCAAGAGTAAACATGCTTGAGCTGGAGTACTATTAGCATGGGTGATCTCCTGGGAAGTCTCTATGCTTCACCCTTGTGAACATAACCTAGATGTAACTAATTCTTAGTGGACCATTCATAATCATCATAGTTGGGTTATTGTGAACCACTATTATTGAAATATGGATTAACATAGATTGAATATAAACTATATAGTTTAATCATAAAATCACATGTGTATCCCTAAACTCATTGAATTTACTAAATACCTCATATTTATGCTTGATATGATATAACTAGGTTTTCCTTGAGTAATCATTTATAAAATAAAAATAATAAAAATATTTTCTCTAATATGTAAATTGCATAGATCTAATCACATCACTATGCATTAACTATAAAATCCAATCTACGCTTGTAGCACTATTGGGAAAATTTACTTTAATTTACATACCATATATATAATGTTCACAAAATTAAAATATAAAGGACAATAAGAAATTACATCATCCTTACTTTTAGTATGTAACTCAAAAATGCATTTCTTTCCAATATATCCCAACCTTTGACGCCAAATTATTTTTTAGGTAGTGTAAATGTCTGATTTAATTATTTAAAAATATCAAGAAAAATAGTGTTATTACATCCATCACTTATAGTGATTGCCTAAATATGGAACAACAATATAGTAAAAAAACCTATTGTAAATACCATTGATAAATTAATGATATTTAAATTATAATTATTAACACTTGAAAACTAATATAATTCATCTTGTTGATAACAATATGATTTCTAGTCAATCTTGGAATATGTAAAACTTTTAGGAATTTTTTAGACCTTATTTATTTGAGCATCAACTTGATTGTTCATCAGCTTACGATTAGTATGTTGTGATACATTAATATTTTCATATTCATAAAATCACTACCTATGAAAAGTATTCTGAAATGAAACACCTAATTCAATGAACCATGCATCATGGGATGCAAACATAAGCTTTCAATAATAAATGCATTGATTCTTAAATATAGAAAAACCTTGATATAGATGAGGGATCTTAAGGTGACTTAACCTTTTCAAACTTTTTATATCCAAAATTATTGTTAAAGTGCTCAGTTTTAAAATGGTTCCAATATCTATGTAGATTTATTCCTAAAGTGTTAGATTTACCATTAAAACTTGATTATTTTCCATTAAATAATTTTTATTTATCTCTTGGGAAATAACATATCAAAAAAAAGTTCATCATTCATTCAATGACATTTTATGGGTTTTTTTCTCTAATTTGTTTGATAACAAACCCACCACTACATGTTTTATCTTTGTTGTAGATGCAATACTAATGACCATAAAAAGCTTATCCAATAAACCATGAAAACAAAATATGAAATTCATACACTTTTCTTATTCATACATTTTAATCTTAATTGAAAAGAATTTTAAGGAGCTATAACGCTTTGATGCATTATTTCTTAATACCATGTGTATAAATATAGTGAATAAATGGTTGGAGGAAGTTGAACCAACCTTTTGTAACTACCAACCGAATATCAAACTAAAAACTAACAATGTAATAAACAACTACATAAATAGCTATGCTAACATTCCCCCATTTATTACATTTTTTAAAAATGTAACCCCGAAATAGATCAAATTTCATCTTACCAAGTAAACTGGTGAGTATATCCTCTATCTGTGAATCTTGTGGGAAGTACTGGAGCTGAATGTCATGGTTCAAAACTTGTTCTCAAATACAGTGGCATTGGACCTAAATGTCTTTGGTTATTTCATTAAATATTGGATTCATGAAAAGCTTTAACATACCCTAATTGTCATAGAAAAATATTGGTGGATGATCTTTAAGAATATCTATATCAAATAAAATGTGACGTGATTAAATTGCTTCACACCTAGATCCTTATTTATAACAATATTCTACCTCTATGGTGAGATAACAAATACATATTTCTTCTTAATAATCCATAAAATTGGTCCAAATCCAAGATAAGTGATATATCCTAATGTTGATTTCATGTCATCAATATATCCAACATAGTCTGAGTCTGTGTAACCCTACTAGAAGAAATTTAAGTTATTCTTGTATTCTAGATCATAATTAATTTTACCTCAAAAATATCTAAAAATTTGCTTTTTTACAACCCAATAACACTTCTTTGGCTCTTGCATGCATCTCTAAAGATAGTTGATAACAAAACATATGTCTAGTATGGTATATGTCAAGTAAATGAGACTCCCAACAAATCACAGATAGTGAGTTTCATCTTCTTGAGGCGAATCCTAAAATCAAGATGGTTGTAAACCTTTCTCCATAAAAGTTGAAATTGGTTTACAATGTATCATCTCATATTTTTAAGGTAGCATCTTGCCATATTACATCTATGAGAAAAAAATATGATTCATCTTTTGCCATATCTTTAAGTTAACATAATAATGAAGTAGCCCCAAGTCTATCATGTCCAATGATTTATTCATGTCACTCTTAAAATCTTAAATGAGATTATCTAAAATCCCTATGATCATAATATCATCCACATACAAAACCATAATCATAATATTTTTGTCTAGCTTCTTGATATACAAATTTAAATCTAAGGGGCCATGAATGAATCCATACTGCAATCTATGATGATCTATCTTAATCTACCATGCCTTTGGTATTGGTGTAAGTCCATAAAGTGACTTAATTAGACAACATACCATTTGTGGCTATTATTCATCAATGAAGATTTATATCTAGGACATGTACACTTCTTATTTGAGATCACCATTTAAGAATGCACTTTTAATGTCCATCTAATCAAGCTTCCATCCTTTTTGTGCTTATAATGTGAAAATAAATCTAATAGTATTTATTAGTAGTGGGTGTAAAGGTATCCTCATAATTAATTCCTTTTTAATGATCATATCCCTTTTCAATAAGTCATGATTTGTATTTATCGATGGATCTATTTGCCTTGTATTTTATCTTGAAAATATGATCATAGCCAATAGATTTATTTGCTATATATAGATTGACAAGTTACCACATCCCATTTTTGATGAGGGCATCATGTTCAACATCCATGGATTTCTTCACCTAAGTCTAACATAAAGCCTCTCAAATTGTCTCTTGTTCAGTGTTGTCAACTACTAAACTCATTGGTGTGATATTAACTTCTTTTCTTGCTTGTCCTCTAGTTAGAAATCCTAAATAAGTATTTGGATTAGAATTTAGGTGTCAGTCCCTGATGGTGATTTCTACCCATTTTGGACATCGATACTACTATTGATTTAATGAAGAATTATCTTCAAGATTTCCAATATAAAAAAATATTTATACTTATAGCTCACCTTCTTTGTGACAAGATTCTTCATTATCATCATATAATTGTGGGAACAATTTATGAGAGGTGTTATGCTCTAATTCTTTTTGTAGCAATGAGTTGAATGATTAATCATCACAAACCACATCTCTACTTTTATAAATCTTTTGTGTCTTAGGATCCATGAGATGGTATGATTTTGTGGTAGTATTATATCCTAATAGAAGGCACTGGAGTATCTTTAGTTTGATCTTCTTATTTTTTCTAGCTAGGACATGCATATAAAATGTAAAAAAAATTACTCTAATACGAGAGATAAAAGGTTTATGAACACTCCATATCTCTTTTGGTGTCTTATCTTGAAATATATTTATAGGTACCCTACTGAGAAGATATATAGTTGTTGAAACTACTTCTACCCAAAATGTCACCTCTATCTTTGTAGTGGAAAACATGCAACAAGCCATCTTCATGATTGAATGATTGAATTTCACTATATTTCCATCATGTTTGGGTGTATAGGGAGTAGCTAGTTTCTATTTAATGTCATGTTTCTTAAATAATTCCAAGAATTCCTTGGATGTTAATTCCACCCATTGATTTGAGTGGAGGAGTAGAAGAGGACTCCTTGTCTATGTAACAACAAGATAGTAGAAGACCTTAAAATGAGTAAAGGATTAAATATTATTCTTGAGAAAGAACACCCATGTCTTTTGAGAGAAATCATCAACAAACAATTGGATGTACTTGAATCCTTGGAAAGAAGTTATCAAGGTATAGACAAATCAATATGTATCACATCAAGATAATCCTTGACATGTGAGTAAATTGGCTCAAATGAAACTTTTTCAGTAAGGCATCCAAGGCATACATGTAAAGAATGGGATATCTAAGGAAGTTAAGGTATAATGACATTAGAGATGAACTAGTAAAAAAAACCAACAAAAAGGTGTCCATATCAATAGTGCCATAGTGTAGTAGATTATGTCATAGAAATAGAGAGGGAAATAACATCAGATAAAACTAAATCTAAGGCAAACAATCTATCCTTAAAAAAATTCTTTCAATGATCATACTTTTTTATGAGAGGAGAGATGATTTTATGCCACTATTGATGATGAAATCCACCTTAACATTAATATTAAAAAATAAATGAATAGATAAGAGATTTGTTTTCAAGAAAGATACATAATACCTTTATAAGAGTACAGGTTCTTGTCCTGAGAGGAATGGTGATAGTTTCAATTCCTTCTCCAACATACTCTTTATAATTTATAATTTGAACCCAATATCTAGTGGGTTTATTGGTTAGTGAATCAAATATTTCCTTACATCCTATCATATGCTTACTCATACTAGAGTTAATAAACCAAATTTTGTTTATTTGTGATGAGGTTTGGTAGACAATAACTATGTTCTTATATGGACCATCATAATATAATTTTATGGGCACCTATTCTTTATATTCACCTTATTGATGTTGTGTCACTAAATTTCCATGTTTATTCCATTAGTGAGGACCTCTTTTAGATTTGTGTGAATCTTCTCCACTTGATGTGCCCTCTTGACTTGATGAGCCTTGTGTCAAGGCATTATACCAACAACAATCAGTGTCATGTGTATTGGTGAAACAAATATGACACCATAATTTTTACTTCTCATATTTATATTGATTTTATGAGTAATTTGGTTATCTTTTTTATAACTTTGGACCACATTGCATGGAATCAGGGCTTTATCCTCAAACACATCTTGCATGAATTGGATGTCTTCTTCTTGTTGAATCAAATTCACTAATTCTTCAAAATATATTAATTATTTTGTGATGTTTAGTGTCATGATGAATGTATAAAATTTAGAGGGGAGAAATATTAATTTAATTAAAACCAAAAACATGTACTAGATCATTTCTCTAAGCACAAGTAATTCAAATCATAGTTCTACCACCCAATTTAAGAACTCCTCAATTTTCTCTCCACTTTACATATTGAGAGTATGAAGCTTGGATTGGAGATGGATAATCTTTGTATGGATCTTCACCTCATATATGGTGGACAAAATGTCCCAAACCTCTTTTGACTTTTTTTCATCCTAAATATGAGTTCAAACCTAATATGTGACATTGAGTTTGATCAACATTAAGGATTTTACATTTGACTTATCATATTTTTTTTGCTCATCAAATCCATAGGATGGGTCATCATACCAGTGATGATACCTCATAATTATTAAAATTTAATAATCGTTCACATCTTTATCTTTCATGGGATGAAAATTTTCCCTTTGAGAAGTTGGGCATTGGACAAGAGTAGTTTGGGTGCAGGCATTTTATTTTATTTTACTCAAGACTTCATCAAGATGACAAAATAATAATTTTATTCTTAAAAATAATGTCTAGAAGGTGTACCTTGAAAAAATGTTTCCCTCTTATTTGGATTCTTGGCAAGAGGGACCTTCACTATAGGCTTTTTATATTTAGGAGGTTGGCATACACAAACTCTTCCGATAGACTTTCATGCTTCTACTTGGCATATGGTCTATGTTGTGATTAGTATGTTGTGTGTGTTTGTTTTAAAAAGTGGGATTCATTTCTCTATAGTCTCTAATAGTTTCTTGCATGATTCCATAATCTACAATGATCTTCTATGCACAATATCTAAGGCCTCGATCACTTCTACTATCACTCTTCAATTAGGTAGGCATCAACTAGCCCAAATGAAATATTTCTAATAGTTTCACTGATAGATGAAGACTTAGAATGGATTTAAAATTTCATGCTTCCATCCCAAGCATTTCTGCTTCTTCACCTATGTTGCACATGGGACTGTATATCATCATATACTACACTAATCTGATCAATATTATCAGCTTTGATACTGAATGAGGGAGATATAATGCTTTAATGTCTTATTCCTTAATTGAAGGTGTATAAATATAGTGAATAAATAGTTGGTGAAAGTTTAACTAACCTTCTGTAAGTACCAATCTAAAAATTAACATTGTAATAAATATCTATGCTAATATAATGTAATTGTATTATGGAATTAAATTCATTCATATCTCATCCTACATAAACATTTGAATTAATCATTAGTATGTAAAACTACTTTAGGAGAAAAATATCTTTCACTAAAGGGTTTTTCTTATAAAAAATCCCTACCTTATTTAAATTTTTGTTGTCTTTTTATTCTCCAAATGGGATGCCTCTACCAGTGATAGTCAAACAAGCAAAACAACCTAATGTTGAAGAACCAAGACCTACCAAAACAAATAATGAACACTACCTTCCTCTAGTAACATAGTTAGAATATGGTAATCTTTATGAAACTTCTGCCACGTTACCATCATCTTTATCTATTTTCTATGAAAATTATTATTGGATTCCCCTTGACTGAAGAGACACAATGGAAGAATAAACCATTACTCTTTTGAATTTTATCTTTTTTCTCAACCTTAGTCCATTCTACATTATCTTCTATAGCTTCTGAATTCTCTAGTAGTGTATTTTTAATTGGTTTAGGGGGATAAGATTTGTCTTCTCCTAATGTAACTTCTTCTGGATTTGCCCTGAAGATAACACATTCTAGATTCACTTCATAAGAGGTATCTAGTTCAGAGGTTTATATGAATGGGTTTGAAGTCTACTTTGAAGTGATTGGATCTGTTATAAGGTCTCCCTTAGTTTGGAAGGTGATCTTTGGGTCCCTACTTTGTATAAGAGATATGGGATCATCTAAAGATGATGATGAATCCTCAATTTTAGAATCAACCATCACTATAAGGTGGGTAGGAAGGGAGTCTTGCCACCATGAATAATATTTTTTCTTCTAAAGTTAGTTTAATTTTTAAATCAAATGCGTAGTATTAAAATAGTTATGGCAATGGAATAGTAAGCCTTCATAGTCAAGCGGTTCAGACCATGAGCAATCATCTAGTTGTAAAACATTTTTTCAGGTAGGTCTTTGGAAGTGTCTATATTATCTAGAATATTAGAAAGACTAGTATGGGAAAGTCATCCATTTTTGGGTACATTTACAGAAACTCAACCAAATATTTACCAATTGATTTAAGACTAGATTATGTCCATAAATTTAGAGGAAGATGATGTGACTTAACCTAGATGGGTTTTATATTGAATAGTTTAGTAAGAGGATTAAAAGAAGGTGACCACAGTTTTGAAACCAAGAGGTGGTGATCTAGTCTCTAAATCTCATTTTAAATCTTTTCCTTTTCTTCACATTGATGAAAAATAATAATATTTTTTTTGCACATTGGTAGATTTCAACTCTACCTTCCATGAAGGGTTTCAAGTTCTTCGAGATCTAGGAACATACTTCTTAGAGTTTTTACTAGTAATCCATGAATCTATAGATAGATCCATTAGCTGAGAAGTATTATTCAGATCTAATAACTTATTTTGACTCCTCCTCATTTAAAACTAGTATAATATTAGAGGATGTAAGATTGAGAGGTTTTGGGTTAGACCTAGATGCAATCTTACGTGAGACAACCTTAGTAAAGGATTTTTTCTTTAGGCATTCCACCCGAGCTTCCATCTCTATGACATTCTAACCCATGAAAATATTGATGAATGAGGGTTGTTTTCATCCATTGTTCAATTTTTGATGGCTAATCACCTCTTATAACCTATTTTATAGTTTGTCATGCAAATTAAGGATTCCACTTTCCTCTGCTACTAAATATAGGTCATCAATCATAATCTTTCCCTCTCATTCATCAAGTGCAAGTCCAAAGTAACAATAGGTAGATACTTGATTAATGAAGTTAATGATGTTGATAATTCCTTGGTTGATACTTTTTTGTTAAAAGTAATTCTTTATGTATTTAGGAGGAACTAAATGTATAAGTTCCAAGAGTGTAAAACACTGATTCTTTTGGGAGATTTTGGGGGTTAATGTAATTTTGAGGATAAAGGTAATGAATTTGTTGTTAAAATAAGAAATATCAATAGTATTCATTTTATTATTATTATATGGGGTACGCGGATGATTAATTCCTTATATTTTTGTGTTGAATTTTAGGCCTCTAGTTTTATAGTTATCTTTTGATTTAGCATGATGTTACCACCATAGCATTTGACTGAATTTATAATAGATGGTCTAATGAATATTATGACTAATTTATTATTTCTTTAGAAATTCTAGTTTTCAAGGAGTGTTAGAATGCAAAATAGACTCCACCTATGTTTATTTTCTGTAAAGAGGTAGAATGGTGCTCTATATTGGAAAGAGTGAATTTTAATGCATGGTTTATCATACCATAATTAGATTTTTATATATGAACATATATATTCAGATGAGTCTATTTGATCATTAATATAGTAATTATTGGGTTGATTTAATGTTTTTTTAGGGATTCATTATAAGAATTTAGGAGGTCCAAAATGAGTAAGTTTATTCAAAATTTTTACATTTATTCTTAACATGTACTATGGCATGGGTAAATGTTAATATGGTATGTATATACACCCTAAATTGGTTAGGCAACCACAAATATCATGTATTTTCATATTCCTTTCATAGGATACTCTGATGAGAGAATATGAGCCTTATTCACATATCCATATCTTTAATTTTACTCATCTTAGTCTTGTTTCATTCTTGAGTCACCTTTTTTCTTATTCCCAGTCATCCCAAGCCTTTCAAATGGTCATTCCACCTCAAGCAGGTTAGATTTCACATGATCATTCCATCCCCTTAGGTCTCTAGCCTATAAGATAAGAGCATTGGGATTGGACTACAACACTAGACCCTAGGGTGTCCAGTTTTAATGCTCGTATCCAAGGTCATTTTGAGCTCCAATGATCAGTTTCCCTTGTTGAATGTATCCCAACCCATTTCTTAGCTTTGTACTCAATTTTTTGAATGTATACCAAACATGAATAAAGTTCCCAAATTCAAAATAAATATTCTCTTATATAAAGGACTACACAAGGCCTTTTATATCTAGCACTTACTACTTTGGCACATTACATAATTAAAATCAATCAATAGTATAGCTCAGCAATGTACATCACACATAGACTTACATGCTTGAACAAAGAAGGGCCTAGGTGAAAGCTCATTCTTGCATCTATTGTTCATGTTGATTATGAAAATTCCTTAAGGAAGAACTACATTTGATCTGAGACCCTAGCTTGATGGTTAATGTAGGCAACGATAAATACAACAAGGGTTCTACATCATGTGATCATACTTTTGCTAACCCAGTTTTTCCCCTTATGCTTTTGATGTATTTGTTGTTTTGTGTGTGTAGATAAACATAAGGATTTTATATTTTAATTGACCTATATTGAGCTCTATCAACATTCATCCCATAAAATTTCATATGTAGGCTCACACAGAGACAATGAACAAAATCCAAAAAAGCTCAGCTCTCGAGGGCAACAAAAGAAGAAAAGGACTATAGCTCTAGACCCTAAGGTGTCCTATTTTAGTACTCCTATCCTTTCATAAAATGAAAACTAGACCTATATTTGCAACACTCTCCTAGTCTTCTGTAGTATATTTCAACCCCTGAATCATTCATTTTAACTTGTTTTTCAGATAAATTTGTATCATTCTATATGCAATTAGTTTGAATAAATTGATTAAAAATTTTAATTTATTGTATTTGATTTTATTTTTCATCTTACTCTAGACCCTTTATTGTTTAGGACCTAAACACTATTTTCCCAAAAATAATAAAATATTTGGTGAACCTGACTTACTTTGAATTTATCTAAAGCCTTAGGCACACCTAGGTTTTTTCCTTCAAATTTTGTGCATAAATTTAAATTCAAATTTTTATTTTTTATAAAAGTTTTTTGAATTATTTATATTCAATCTATTTTTATAATTTAAATTATTTCCATAATTTTCAAAAATTATAAAAACCTAACTCAAAACCCTAGATTTACAAACCAAGTCATCAAACCCCGAGCCTTCTTGCACTTTTTAGTAAAAAATTATGGAATTTTTTGTGAATTTTTTGTAGTGTCAAAAATATTTTCAAAATATCTATGTTAGTAGTTATTTTTTCATTTAATTTCTTAATATTATTTTTACATATTCTCTTTGGTGAAAGAAATAAAATGGCCATTAAGGCAATTCTTCCCTCTCATCCCATAGATCAATTTCTAAGATCTCATAATTATGAAAATGAATGGACAAGTTTGCAAAATTACACATTAGCTAAAAATGTGGAAAATGATTTCATTTACAATGAAGACAATTACTATTATTGTAATGAGGAATATGATGACACATGTGAAAGTGATAGTGAAGAAAAATTAGATGCATCTTCTTCTCTCAAACCTATCTCTTTTATTCCCTCTTCTAAAGAAAATAGTTTTGATAAATGGGAAAGGTACTTTTCATCTCATTATCCTATTCACAATGCAAAATATGATTAAATTAGTCATGAACTTTCAAGTAAACCTCTTATTGGTGATAATTTGCTTCCATTTGAACCTAATCTTTCTCTCTCTTTTGCTACTTCTATGTGAAAAGTACAACAATATAAATGTAATAAAATCAAATTACCAATACATAGTTCAAATGATGCATCTCATGCTCTCAACTCTAATTTATCAAAATAATGTCTAAATGATAACTCTCTTACTCTTACTTCTCATATTGCAAATGAAAATAATGCATATACTCCATCCATGAATAACATATATGCACATAATATTCCAAATTTACATGATAATTTATTGCATATTAGAAAAGAATTAAACTCTTCTCTTACATCTCTCCCTAGTGACAATGGAAGTGATAATGAGTATGATAGTGACCATGAAAATGAATATGAAAATGAAAGTGACTATGTACAATATTTAGTATATGATAATGCATTGTATAATGATGATTATTACGTACATAGTTAATAATAAAATACATCGCATGATTGTAACTCTTCTCTCACTCTTCCTCTCAGATATAATGCACTACCAAATGTTGTTTCTACTCTTATGCATGATTCTATTTCAAATAATACACATGATAATTATAACATCACATCCTCTACTCAATTAGAATGCAATTCACTAAAAGATAAAGATACCAATGAATCTCCCAAGCCACTCCCTACTACAATAGCACCTATTTCCCACTCTTCACTTAAAAAAAATGTTAGCCCATATCCCTCTACCAAGGTCCAAGTTACCATTCTTCTAAAGGTTTAAGTGAGCACACCCCCTCTATATGATCTAATTGCTAAGTATAGCATTCCCATGGCTAAAATTAATGATCAAATTCAATGATTAAATGAACCACTTCAAGATAATAATATACCATCCCACAAGATTATTTCTTTGATGCATGTAGTAGGTCAAGTAAAACACCAAGTACATCTCCTTACCTTGGACAACAAGGCTTATAAGTCTTAGATGGATGCCAATGATTTCCATGGTAACCCTCTTTTGAATACATTTGTAAAAGCTTCATTACCTAAGCATTTCCAGATACCATCATTGCCTCACTTTGATGGAATTGGAGATCCATTCATATACCTTCAAGCCTTTCAGAAGGTTTTTCCATCGCATGTGAGTCTTTTGATTGTACTAAAGTTGTTCCAGTAAACACTAGTGGGAGAGGCACATAATTGGTTCTTTCATATATTCACTATTGGCTCCTTACACACATATGATGACTTAGAGGAGGCATTTATTAGATATTATTTAGCAAACATGGGCCATTGTGTTACATATGAGAAACTTGCCACATTGCATCAAAATACTTCAAAGCCAGTTAGTGATTATATCTTAAGATTCAAGGCTCACATGTTAAGATTAGTCTATAAACAAATATATCTAGAGATTAAACATATATTTATTATGGGGATTCACCAACCTCTCCTCAAGCATCTATTATATCAGATAGAGTCCTCTTTTTAGCACCTATGTTATACAGTTGTAGCCTTGGAAAATAAATTGGGATTGATTGAGGTAGATTCAGTTGATCACATTAATTTATACTTCATATTAGTACCTTCATCTACATCTCCCAACACATAATATCCACCATGTCCTAAAAAATATAGGAGACCTCAACCAGAAAAGCAAATAGTTAAGAACATAGATCTAGTTTCTAGAGCACAACATATAGTATGCACTATGGAAAACAATAGTAAAGCACCATTACAATTTTATTTCGATTGAGATAGATCGTATGTCATATTATTGTCACTAATATATAGGAGTTTAATCACATTACCTTATACTCATCGAGGAGATCCACATCTCTTACATAGACAACCACATTGGCCTTTTTGTAACTATCATTATATCCATGGACATATAGATAATGATTGTTATAGACTCAGGGATTGCATTAATAGATGTGTTTATAATTTCATCATAGCATTAACATAATAGGCATTGAGATATCCTCCATCATATAACCCTAGACCTCATCTCTCCATGACTAAGTCATCTTAGGACATTCCTTCATAGGAATCATCAGTCACTCATCATGAGCGTAATGTGGGTTTTAGGATAGAGTCACATATGATATCTCCTATTCCACCTATTCAAAATGTTTGTAAACCATTACAATGAGAGAAACCTACATATAGCACTATAGTAAGATGATTACATAGTGTAGTTCCATATACATATCCAGCATAGTCACATGCATTGTAGAAGAGTACCGCTCTAGAGAGATATTCACTACAGTCAAGTTTTATGGGTCCTATCTAATTTAGAAACCCACTATGATTAAGATTAGACAAACCCAAATCATAGAGTATTTATCCAAAGAGATATTCACTACGGTTGAGTTTTTTGGTTTCTATCTCATGTAACAATGCACTATGATTAAGATTAGATGAGACACCATCATAGGTTTTAGCTCCATCTCAATCTATCACTTAGTCATATGCATCACAATAGATCTCATAGGGTTTTATTTCATGCAAAAAATCCCTATGATTATAGATAGATGAGCCTTCTTCATAGCACATAACTTTAGTTGCACATAAAATAAGGTTACATTTGACAGAGTCTCCATGCATAGCCATAGTTAATACATAGCTGACAATATTAGATACAATGTATGTTCCTATACAACATGAGAAATATAATTACTTGTTGAGATGGCCATTAAGGTTTAGATAGATATACAACACACATCCATATTGGAATTAATTTATGGCTTCACTTCACATGGCAATGATGGAGTCAAAGGGCCAACCTTAACATTCTTGAGCCACTCAGGAATTGAGCACAAAGTTCTCTCTTACATCCCCTTCTACTAACAGCTAACATTCCTAGTTCCAAATATCCATCCCCATCCAAACCAAATTATTCAAAGGTAGACCTTACCAATATCCCATTTTGCCAATCTTAAACCAACTCACTTTATCAAATCAATTAACAAATTATAAAACAATAAATTTCTGCTCACATATAATTCAAAATCAAAAATAACATCACACTTATCTGAAACAATCAAAATCACATATCCCAAACACCATTTTACCAAAACATATACAACCTCAACATCAATGTCAAATCAATCATTTCTAGTCAACCATTTGTAATCAATATACCAACATATTACAAAATCCATAACACAAATTACATGATTTGAAATCAAACAAATATCCACACGTATATAATGAAGTTTTCAAAACATAGACATCATATCAAGATATAATCAATCATGAATGGGCATCATGCTTACACTCTTAGTCTCACTCTCTCCACCAGTACTGGTCCCATAATCCACTCTACCACTCGATATCCCCACACCTCATTGAGCTCTCGAATGCCTAGTGCAATGACTCTCTCACTCCATTAGTTGACCATGCTCCTCATGAAAGTTGACATAACACCTATGAATATTTGTGTAATCATCTATAATCCTCATACTCATTAGTTAAAAATTAGGTGGAGGCATCCTATGCCTATTTAGCTTGGCCCTCAACTCAACTCTCTCTCTCATTACCCTAACATATGCAGATATAGATATAGAATCTCTATCAAAAAAATGATCACAAACACTGTCTCTAACTATCATTCGCTCTATCAAACCCTCCTCCATAGCATTATCAAGAACATGTCATGTGAGCTGTTAGAGTGTCAATTCAATGATGGTCTCCTAGAACCCATCATCTCCACACCTTGTACCAGATTGTGCTTCAGTCTGAGCACCTCCCACTATAATTTCACATAATGTATAACACTACATTATATATATGCTTTGAAATAAAATTAAGTAAGCATAAACTTGTAAAAATTTCAAATATAATGCTTGCTTACCTCCCATCATTTGGATTGATATAGGATCTTCATATTTGAGAGCATGCCCTCCATTAACAAGATACAATAGATCCCATCGATGCCTAGCTCACCATGTGGTATATGTCTCTGTACACCCAATATCATCTACATTATATCTATAGTTTTATCTCGTGCATCCAAAGGTAATGGTGATAACTTAGCCTCAATTGGCCTTGTATGAGCTCATTCCCTCACTAGTGCCCGTGCACTCCTCACCCATACCCATGTTGCTAGGGGCACATCTTATGGTACGCTAAACTATCTAGTCATGTGATCATACTAAAAGCATTCGTACACTCTAACCTAGTGGTCATGTAACTAATGATTGAGCCTCATATATCACAACTACACTTTATCCTTAGCCCACCTAGGAAATCCTCTATAGGGCCTGCATATGATATCATGAGCCATCAATTTGTCTAAAATTAATTTATAGTGCTCTATCACAAGAGATAAAATAGCCAATGTACTCATTCACCACTCCCCAAATGGCCATGGATGTTCCCACTCTAGTTTAGGTAACCCAATCGATGGCATAACAATAATGTGCTCACAAGCCCAATAATGCAATAAGGTAGCTACACTCACACCACCAATGAATGCCTCTTATGTAAGCCTGTAAAGATTTCTATATAGGTGGGTGAGCATAGTTATACCCCATGAGAACATATTACCATACACTTCAACACTGTTAATAATAATGTGCATCCTATATGCAATCTATACTCCACTCCCACCCACAGTAACAAAAGAAGATAATAACATAGCTAACCACTTCCAAAAACATGGAACACTACACTATATTATAAACAATAGTATAAAATAATTATTATTTCCTCTCTAATGTATACCTAAAAATACAACAACAAAATATAAGGACACAAGATCAATATCACCATCACCCATGTCATCCTTGAATGTCACACACTGTCCACTAACTGGTAAATGCAAAATGTGATACACATCCTCTAGAGTCATATTAATCTCCCCTATAGGAATCTAGAAATTACACATATCTAAAATTTACCTCCCTATCCCATTGCACTATGCCTAGGTCACATACATGACCCAACCCTACCCTATCCATGATAAGTCTCTCATCAGTAGACAATGGTAATATTCTCAATATCTCCATCACCTGACCTCTACAGAACTCTCTCATCCATACGTCACCCTAAAAAACACCAATAAACAACATATATATTAGTGAACCATGCCAAGTAAACATCCAAGCTACACAATAACAGGCAATAAAGTAGAATCATAGAAAATTAGCCCTAGTAGATAATAGTGTTGTAGAAAGGACACTAGTGCTAGATAGGAATTTTGAAACCTAGACAACAACACTAAAACCATGGATAGGAGAACTAACTCATGGATAGGAGCATTGAAACTAGTCAAAAATTTATTAATCTACTTTAAACATTTGAAAAACATCAAAAATAGGCTTCTAAACCAGCAAAAATCACATATTTCAGCTACTTATTAGGGTAACATCACCATCATTATCCACTTGCGATGCCAATTGATCAAACTAGGTCATGGCAGGTGCTTATCTCTTTGGCATTTCTCTCACTCGAGAGCTCCAAAATCTCAAACTTGTCAATGCACAAATGAATCAAACATCAATCCAATTTTCCTATATCAAACAACTTTTTCGTTTAAAGCAAGATATAATTTTGCCTATAACTAGATCCCTGTAACTCCATTTTGCAAACCATTTTGCTCCACAGAATCATGACAACAATACCTTTGACAACACTCAAACTTCACTCTTTTAATATCTTATCTTCCTACTATGGTATACACATCTTTATACTCTTTTTATAATTAGACACACATCTTGATTGTCACCAATCAAAACTTGTTCCAATTTCAAACAACTCGGTCTAATCAATCAAATAACTTTTCAATCAATTAAAAATATGCCGACCTTATTTATATCATTATTCCACTAGTATTCACTTTTGGCTTGAAATCCTCTATCATACATTTCATCCATCTCCCCAAAATAGGGGCATCATTTCAACTATTCCTATTCCTATACTTACTCATCATACCCATCCACTCTCATTGATGAATACACCATGGTTCTTACACCTCTATTATTTAGATTATTAGATTCAACTCAAATCCATAAAAATATATAGTTATTAAGATTACATGGGTCACTTAGCTTCACTCATCACATTTAGAGGGATATACTTTTAGTTTACAGATACATAGACTATCCAGATACAGTGATTCAAATCATATGGATCCACTGTGATTTCATCTTATATGTATATAGAATATTTAGATACACTAGTTTAGATTATATGGATTCATATTGAATTTGATATAAATTTACACTCAGATACTAGATTTTTGGGTATGCACATTACTACAAATCTCACACATACAACTTCATCCTATGTGACACAGTTACAAGACTAGATAGCTGATTATAGGCATAGTGCAGAGCACAGTGTTTTGATCTCTAGTTTTACACATGGGGCATGGTGTGATAGGTCATATCACATGTGGTTATATAGATTACTATATTATGCATACGCATCACTCTCATAACATATTTTGGGTCATGGAACAAATGTTCATGTTCTTCATCATCCAGGATTATACACATTAGAATTGCAAGAGATTTCATTTTCTTCTTGTACATTTACTAGAGTTTTAGATTACACCTAGTTGTACCCAAGTTGTCACTATGTTGGACCACCCAATTGTCTATAGAATTTGGTCTATTACATTACCCAAACTACATGAGTTTGTGTGTGACAAAGGACATACATTAGTTTTTGGCCTTTGAGCATATCTTAATACCAGTTCAGATATTCAAAGTGGGGGCATGATAGATTTTGATCTTCATAGAATACAAATTCTATACACACATTCTAGATTACATGATTTTATGTGGGATAGAGAGTAGACAGTTTTGGGCCTTTGAGCATTTCTCATTCTAGTCAAATTTAGCACATGGGGGAAAGCATTGCCCTCGTTCTCCATGTCACATGGATTCCACTTATAGATTTAGTACAGGGGGCATACATTTCAGGTATTCGTTCTTTCTTTAGGAACTATTAGGTTATCCATCCACTTCCCTGGCCAGGAAGTGAGTTGGACCCTTTTACAGCACATTTATTTCCATGCAGGTAGATTTAGGTACACATTCTCTCTTTTTTTCCTTTTACTCTAGTACTTCATTTCATTGCATCACTAGAATAATAGGGGGGTAAATGTATACACCCTAAATTGGTCAAGAAACCACGCATATCATGTATTTTCATATTCCTTTCATAGGAGACTTCAACTGGAGAATATGAGCTTTGTTCATATTTAACCATGTCTTTCATTTTACTCATCTGGGTATTATTTCATGCTTGAGCCACCTTTTTACTTACTCACAATCATCTTGTGCCTTTCAAACAGTCATTCCACCTCAACCAAGTTACATTTTCCATGCTCATTCCATCCTCTGAGGCCTTGAGCCTATAGGACATGAATATTAAGATTGGAATACAATGCTAGACCCTATAGTGTCCATTTCTAGTACTCCTCTCCAAGGTCAGTTTGAGCTCCAATGGTCAATTTCCCTCACTAAATGAGTCCTAACCCCTTTCTTAGCTTCATCCTTATGTTTTCCAATGTTGTTCAAATGTGAATATAGTTTCCAAATTCAAAACAAAGAGTCTCCTATATAAAGGAATACACAAGGCATTTTATATCTAGCACTTACTACTTTAGCACATTACATAATTAAAATCCATCAATAGTATAGCTTAGTATTTTACATCAAACATAGACTTGCATGCTTGATAAAATAAGGGCTAAGGTGAAATTTTAGTCTTACATCTGCCATGTGTGTTCATTATACGTATTCCCCAAGCGGGAACTATATATGATTTGAGACCCTAGCTTAAGGGTTAATGTAGGTAGTGATCAAGACAATAGGGTGTCTAGATCATGCGATCATACTTCCCCTAGCCCAATTTTTTTCCCCCTTATGTTTTTGATGTATTTGTTGTTTCATGTGTGTAAATGGAGCCATGGTTTGGCTATTAAAATATACCTACAACAAGCTCTATCAACATTCAGTGCTCAAAATTTCACATACAAGCTCACATAGAGATAGCATATAAAACCCAAAAAATTTAGGTCTCTAGGACAATAGTAGTAGAAAAGGACTATAGCGTCAGACCCTAGGTGTTCTATTTTGGGGACCCTATCCTTTCATAAAATGAAAGTTAGATTTGGATTTGTGACACTGTCCCAGTGTTGTGCAATAGATATCAACCACTGAATCATTTGTTTCAACCTATTTTTTAGATAAGTTTGTATCTTTCCATATGCAATTAGTTTGACTAAATTAATCAAAACTTGTAATTTACTTTATTTTATTGGATTTTCCCCTTACTTTAGACCCTTTATTGTTTAGGAACTAAACACTAGTTTCCTAAAAATAATAAAACAATATGATTGCCTTGGGCAATTACCATGTGTAATTTGATGGCTATGAGGATATAATGTTGGATAATTCCAAGAAATAAATTTAAGCATTGAAAGAGAAGGATTTTCAAATGAATATTTTGATTATCTAGATAAAATTATGAGATGTATGTAGCTACCCTTTCTATCTTGCATGGGATATCCCTATTGCTAAGGGCGGTACCTTATTACTATAAGTTATAGTGATTTTAATCCTTAAGAAAATATTTTCTTTCCCTTAATGTAAATGAATTAAGGATCAATATTTATTAGAGAAACAAAGATTCTTAAGGGACATAAACATGGAAATTTTAATGTTTTCTAAATTACACAATATTTAAGGATTAAGGGTTATAGTGCACCCTACTCTATCTCTTAAGTTAATTTGATAACGTGGAAAAGAAGGCCAAGATAACTATTTCACAGAGGATTATGAAACTGGGTATGATAATCTTCATGACATTAATTAAATAACTAATTTATGAATTTGGAGTTGATTTAATTTGTTACCTTAGATATGGCTTTAATAATGATAAGAAATAAAGGATCTAAACTATAGGATAAAAGGAATGGATTAATGTATCATTTAGTCTTTGGACATTGTCTTGTATTTGGCTATTATCATTGAGTTTCATGCTTCTTATGGCCCATAATAACCCAAAATATATAGGTAAATGAAAATATTGTTTTAAAATAAAAAATGTGGGTTGGTTTAGGTTTGTTTCATTTGGTATTAGAGCATATGCTCTAATAATTTTCTATTAAATGTTTGGTGTATGTTGCAGCTGAACATTACTTGCTAATAGAAAACTAGTTGCTTAGTTATATGGGAAGTATGTTGATAGTAAGTTGAAATGAAGGATGGCACTAGCTTGCATATGAATCTCGTAGGCTCATAAAGATTCCTAGACCATAGTATGCTGATCTCCATGGCCTTGGCTAAAGTGATCCCTTTCCCCTAAAGTCAAGTTGTCTTAAGATGGATTCCGCTTGACCTTTGATTGACTTGTATGGGTGGGTGAATAGGAGTAAATGTGATAAAGGGCCATTGTTGGAATTAAAATGAATAATCAATAATTATGGATGATTTGCATGATTAGGTCACCATAAGATGCTTAGGACCTTAAGTTCTTTAAGGGATTAAGGGTGTGACTTATGCCTAGATTGGTTGAGGAGAAAGTAGTTGTTTTATTTTGGGAAATAAATTAGTTTGGAAATTCACCAGTAAGGTATCAACTTGAGCTTTTGGGACACTAGGAATGGATGGTTATAGATTACTATAGCTGATCTATTAGATAAGTAATGGTGGATTCAACTACACAAGCATACATTCCCTGTAGTCTTGTGTATGCTACAATGAGTGATGGGTAAAACCACTCTTTTGTTTGATAAAATGAAATCTAGAGCCTATTGGCTACAATAAAGAACTTATGTTCTAGGTGGTATTAATGACCTAAATGGGTATGAGTCTTAAGGTAATTTTCTTAATACTAAATTGTTAACTATTAATGAAGTCTTGAATTTTGAATTAAGTAATTAAATCTGATCTATAATTAGCTTTTGATCAAATGGGATGACTAATGTTGTATCTTGAAATATTAAAGAGGTAACCTCTTGGAAAAAGAGTAGTTAAGTCATTGATTTTATGTAGTTATGTTTTATTAATAGCTATAGCAAGGAGCTATATGTTTTGCTTGGATTATGTGTCACTATAGGTGACTGGTTACAACCATGTAATTGTTTTTAAAGGTAATGAGATTGGTGCTTGAGGAGCAATGTTTGGTCTAAAGTAGTGGGATTATAATCAATATGAGGAAGGTTTCATTGGTTAAAATGTTGATATTTTGTAGACAAAAGAAAGGATGTGTGTGTGTGTGTGTGTGTGTGTGTGTGTGTGTGTGTGTGTGTGTGTGTGTGTGTGTGTGTGAGTGTGTGAGCATGTTAATGCTAAAATAATAATGAACTTACTTTGTAAAAAACTAAGCATGATATATATAAAATATTTGAACATGTCCATAGCCAATCCATATGGAAGAACTAAGATAAAGGATATCACCCATGTTCATAACCCTATGATAATATAGTGCAATCTTCTATAGTGAACCACAGGAAAGAACCAATAATGTCTCTAACAATGTTGTAGAATTAGAACACCCATTTCTAATTTGATTAGGTCTTGAGTCACTATCAACAAATAAAGCATGAAATACAACTCGTATCAAGATACCCATCTATAAGAACTAACATTAAATTTTATTTGGATGTCATTCACCATCAACAAGTTAAACATGAAATACAACTCATAGAAAGATACATGTCTATAAAAGCTAAACCATGTACTACTTGAGACGTCAATCATTATCAACAAGTATTATAAGAAATACAATGTGTAGAAGGAGTTCCATCTTCTAGAGCTAATGTCTACTATTCTCTTAAGTAGGATATCCATATGCTCAAAGGAAGATTTCAATATGAATAATGATTTATGAAGAACGTGGGAAGAGAGTCAAGAATGGCCTCATAACCATCTACTCACATCTAGTTCCTAAGAGAACCAATTGGCATCATGACCCGTAGTTACTCCTAGGCATCGTAATAGTACTTTTATTGTCAATATTTTATAGTAGTATGTGTGTGTGTGTGTGTGTATGTATACACACACACACACACACACACACACACACACACACACTAATCATCTATATTTCTCAATCCACATTATCTATGTTTATATTTAAAACTATATCACATCAATGAGAGAGAAAAGGGTAAAGGAAGCAAGAATGATAGGAAGAATATAATTTTTAATGTAATGAAACAATGTCAAATATAATATATAGTTGTAATGGAAATGTTAGTAAATTATCTATACAAAGTTATTTAAAGTGAATTTAATCAACATATACACATACCATGGATAATAGAGTTATATTAAAGATATTGAATAGTCAAATAATAATAAGATAATGAAATCATGTCAATTAAAAACAAAAATACTTTATGATAATTTATGTGAGTCAAAAAAAAAAAGAAACAGTCGCTAACATCTATTGTTAAAATCTCAAAGCTGGACAATATATGGCATACACACATCATGGTCTATTGCAATGTAATATTTAATGAATCATGTCAAATTTTAAATATAACTATAATAAGCATAGATAGTCTAGTCAGAACATATATAGTGAAATATAATTTGAATATTAACATGCTAGCTTATGGAGAGAAATACAATTTTTTTAAAATGACAGGCACTCGCTCATTCCTGCCCAAAAGGTTGTTTCAGATTGTGTGAACCCGAGAGCTTCTTCCCCTGTTCTTACAAGGCCCGACAACACCTAGTTGTGTGCATAGGTTCTTGCAACCCTACCAACTGTCCCTCTTCCTATCCCTTTCCCCAAATCATGTTCCTTCCCCGATTTGTCTGCTTAAAACCCGATTAGTGTGTAGGCTATTATACAGAACATGCAACAGACAATGGAATTGCTCGTGTGGTTTTATGGTGTGAAGTTTCAACCCAAGAAAAAATCCTTGTCCTCTACCCTGTCTGCTTCCGATAGACCTCAACTACGATTGTAGGCCCCTGCCTCCCTTTCAGCTAATTCTTCTGTGTAGACCAAGGACAGATCTGAATTGACAAATGGCTTCAGAGGCCAAATCGGCCATCTTTACTGCGAACCACGTTGGGGTAGAGGCCCAGATATTAAAAATCTCCCTTTCGTTTCTGTTATGAACAGGGTTCTGTAAATATTTCGAATTAAATAACGGCCACCTTTTACCATTTAATACTCCAACTAGGAAAAGTGATGAAAAGTTGACTGATAAGTTAAGTTACATATATGAATAGAAAATTTAAAAGTAAGGAATTAGAGATCGGTAAACTTTGCAACCTCGTTGAAATAAAATATATGAATAGAAACCGCGAAACTCAAAACGACGAAAATGAAAAAATAAAATTGAATTGACAAAATTCCAGTCGACTACAGACTACAAAACTATGTCAGAAATGAAAGGAAAGGAAATTCCGATGAAATTGATTTTGTTCATTGTTGAGTTCAGCATTTAGGAAGGTCGGGAGGAGGTTGCTCGAGAGTGGACAGCAAGTCAGGTTCGTTCTACACCACAAACACAATGGCCAAACTGTTAGAAACTGGGGCTAATTTCTCCAAACTCCTTGTTTGCCCCCTCATGCATGCAGTCTGCATGTTTCATTGTTTCAGTCTTAGCTTAGTTTGCATGGAGAACTGTCAGTTTAACTCTAGTTTATTTCCAGCTTTGTTTGTCTTTCAATTTCTATTAATGCAGCCTTGTTCGCAGCTTTTGGATAGAGAAATAATCAGATTAAAAATCTTTTCTTGATTGCCGTAGCAATCTGGAGTCTACGTCTATTTTTTATTTTTGTTATTTTTATTTTATGCTATTTTTTTTTTGCTCTGTCTCTCACAGATTGGTATCAGAGCCAAGTTGACTTCTGCCTCTTGGATGCTTCATGATGAGGAGGGTCGTGTAGGTCTCTGTAGCGCTCTAGATCTAGTTCCCCTTGGCTGACATCAGAGGAAGAAGAACACTTTCTTGTGAGAGCAGAGAGATCTTGAAGCAGATACCTGATGTCGTAGCGATCTAACACAAGAGTTTGGTCGTCATTCCATGGCATTAGCGCCTCTTTTGAATTTATGAATGCAGTCACGGAATCGTCGTCGAAGAGAAGGGCGTGTTTTCCAACCACTTCTAGACCCGACGAAGAGTAAGACCCAGTTTTAATCTCCTCCACAGTTTGAATCTCCGACTGTGCAAGCTTGAAACATGGCAACAAACAACAGTATTTCTCAGCTCCAGATTCCCGTTTTCAATGGTAAGAATTATGATTTTTGGGCAAATAAAATGAGAACATTGTTTTGCTCACAAGATGTTTAGGATTTGGTAGACAATGGCTTTGTAGAACCACATGATGAGGCTTCCCATCAGGGATTAACTCGAGCACAAAAGGAAGAGCTTAAAAAGAACAAGAAAAATGATGCAAAAGCCCTATTCCTAATCCAACAGGAAATGGATGAATCCATTTTTGCTAGAGTTGCAGCAGCAACGAGATCCAAGTTGGCATGGAAAATCATAGAGACCACCTATAAAGGTAGTACATAGGTGAAAATAACTAAATTACAATTTCTTAGAAGAAGTTTTAAAAATTTGCAAATGAATGATTCAGAGCCTATAGACCAGTTTATGGGTCAAGTATTGAATATTGTGAATCAAATTAGATCTAATGGAGAAACAATAACAGATCAGAAGATCATAGAAAAAATACTCATGAGTCTACCCAGCAAATTTGATGCAATAGTTGTAGTTATTGAGGAAACCAAGGATTTGGAATAGTTATCAGTAGATGAATTGATGGGATCTTTGTTAACACATGAATCCAGAATGAATAGGGATAACAATACTTCTTTTGAGAATGCTTTCAAGTCTCAGATATCATTTGGCAGAAGAAGAGGAAGAGGAAGGTCAAACGTAAGAGGAAGAGGCAGAGGCAAAAATGGAAGGAACAATCCAGATCAAGGTGAAAATAATAATCAAAACTACAACAATAGAGGACGAGGCAACAATCACTTCTAGCAAAATCCACAAAGGTTTGATAAATCTAACATTCAATGTTATTACTGCAAAAAATATGGACATTATGCAAAAGAATGCAGAAAAAAACAAGGAGATGTGGACAAGCAGAATGCTAATTACACAAATGAATCTAGTTCTAATTCTGGAAGCTTATTTCTCACTTGTCATGTTGCTCAATAAAATGCTAGAGATATTTGGTTTTTAGATAGTGGATGCAGTAACCATATGATAGGGAATAAAGAATTGTTTGCTAGTCTTGATGATTCCCTAAAATCTAAAGTGAAATTAGGAAATGATAACAAAGTGGATGTAATTGGTAAAGGATTAATAAATGTTTTGGCAAAAAATGGTGAAAGAAGATTTATTTCTGATGTTTATTTTGTACCTGGACTAAAGCATAATCTTATGAGTGTTGGACAGTTAGTATAGAAAGGTTACAGAGTATCTTTTATGGATAATATTTGCACAATACTAGACAAATCTCCAAATGACAAGTTGATAGGAAAAGTGGAGACAACCAAGAATTGGATGTTCCCTCTTTGAATTCAGTGCATCCAAGGAGAAGAGGAAGCCCCCTTCAAAACCATGCATCTAGACCAATCGTGGCTATGGCATTTAAGGTATGGACATTTACATTTTGGAGGTTTGAATTTGTTACAAAAGAAAAATATGGTGAAGGGATTACCACCAATAGACTAGCCAGGAAGTTCATGTGAAAGTTGAATTCTGGCAAAACAACATAGAGAGAGCTTTCCAGTAGGAGCCTCATATAGAGCAAGGGTAATATTGGAGATAGTCCATAGTGATTTATGTGGACCAATGGAAATTCCATCATTTGGAGGTAGTTCTTATTTTCTAACCTTCATTGATGATTTTAGCAGAAAGACTTGTATATATTTTCTCAAAAATAAGTTTGAAGCCTTTGGAAAATTTAAAGAATTCAAGGCTATGGTTGAAAGCAGAGTGATCTTTACATCAAGGTACTTAGATCAGATAGAGGAGGTGAATATATGTCTAATGAATTTCAAAATTTTTGCAGATATCATGGCATTAAAAGGCAACTGACTACAAGGTACACACTAAAGCAGAATGGTGTAGAAGAAAGGAAGAATAGAACAATCATGGAGATGGATAAAAGCATGTTAAAGGCCAAACATTTGTCAAATGAATATTGGGCAGAAGCAGTAGCATGTGCAGTATATATTCTGAATAGAATCCCAACAAAGAGTGTCAGGGATCGAATTCCACAAGTAGCTTGGAGTGGTAAGAAGCATAGTGTACATCATTTCAAAAATTTTGGTTGTATTGCATATTCTCTTATACCATCTAAATTTAGATGAAAACTTGATGATAGAGGAAAGAAATGCATTTTTATTTGCTATAGTGAAGAACCAAAGGCTTATAAGTTGTATAACCCCATTTCAAAGAAAGTGATTATTAGCAGAGATGTTGAATTTAAGGAAGAAGAAGCATGGGATGGTAGCATTGATAAAACCATCATAATTAGAGCACCAATTCCCCAAAATAAAGAAGAATCTAAAGAACAAAATTTACAAGGTGATCAATCCTCTCCACAAAAAAGAACAAGCACTCCAATAAAAACACCTAGGAGCTTATCACAAGGTGAATCATCTGGTCATGCATGTCATCCTACTCCCAATTCACAAGTAAGTGATGAATCAGATCCAACTCTTGCCACTTTAAGATCAAAATTTAAAGGTAAGAAAATGAAAAACTTGAATGAGATTTATAATCAAGAAGAAGAGAAGTTAGATTTATATTCAAATTTTGCCTTTTTCTCTCATGATCCTATGTATTATGAAGAAGCAGTTAATGAGGAACATTGGATTAAAACAATCAATGAAGAGATGAATTCCATTGAGAGAAACCAAACATGAGATCTAATTAATTTATCTAAAGGTAAGGATTTCATAGGAGTCAAATGGGTTTATAAGACCAAATTTGATGCAAAAGAAAATGTTGAAAAACACAAGGCAAGGTTAGTAGCAAAAGGTTTTGCACAAAAACATGGAATTGATTATAATGAAACATTTGCTCCATTTTCTAGACTTGATACTATTAGAATGATTTTAGCAATAACTACACAAAATAATTGGAAAGTATATAAAATGGATGTCAAATCAGCTTTCTTGAATGGTTTCCTAGATGAAGAAGTGTATGTGAAACATCCACCAGATGATGAAGTGCATGGACATGAAGAAAAATTCTATAGATTGAAGAAGGCCCTCTATGGTCTCAAGCAAGCACAAAGAGCGATGTATAGCAGGATTGATCCATACATGACAAAAAATGGATTCAATAGAAGCAATAGTGAGCCTACATTGTACACAAAAATCAACAAAGAAGGTCAGATTTTGATTGTGTGTTTGTATGTTGATGATTTGATTTTCACTAAAAAATTTGTCTATAGACACATTTAAATCAGTAATGAAGAAATAATTTGAAATAACATATTTGGGAATAATGAAGTATTTTTTGGGCATTGAAGTTATACAATCAAAGAAGGGAATATTTATTTGTCAAACTAAATATGCAAAGGATGTGTTAAAGAGATTTAAGATGTTGAATTGTAAATCAGCACCTACACCAGTTGGTACAAGGACCAGAATCAGCAAAGAAGAGAAAGGGTCTAATGTTGATTCTACAACATTCAAAAGACTAATTGGAAATTTGATGTATGTTACAGCTACAAGACCAGATATCATGTATGGAGTCAGTTTAATCTCTAGATTCATGGAGTCACCAAAAGACTCACATTGGCAAGTTGGAAAGAGGATATTGAGATATGTGGTAGGAACAACAAAGTATGGAATTTTATATTCCACAACTAATGATTTTGGTTTGATTGGTTATACTGATAGTAATTTTTTAGGTAGCATTGATGACAGGAAGAGTACTTCTGGACATGCCTTTTTTTTTGGAATAGGTGTGGTCACATGGGCATCCAAAAAGCAACCTATAGTGACACTTTCATCAGCTGAAGTAGAGTATGTAGCAACCACATCAGCAGCATGTGAAGCAACTTGGATGAGGAGAGTATTGACATATTTATTACAAGTACAGAAGGAGTCAATACCAATCTTTTGTGACAACAAATTAGCAATTGCATTGTTAAAAATTCATGTTTTTCACAAGAGGTGCAAGCACATTGATACAAGAGTCCATTTTATTAGAGAGTTAGTGAACAATGGAGAAATCCATTTGGAGTTCTGCAGATCTGAAGACTAATTGGCAGATATATTCACAAAGACATTAGCAAAAGAGAGTTTTGATTATTTAAGACAAAATTTAGGCATTGTAAATGTTGAAGTAGTTAGTGGTAGAAATTAAGGGGGATTGTTAGAAACTGGAGCTAATTTCTCCAAACTCCTTGTTTGCCCCCTCATGCACGCAGTCTGCATGTTTAATTATTTCAATTTTAACTTAGTTTGCATGGAGAACTATCAATTTAACTCTAGTTTATTTATAGCTTTGTTTGTCTTTCAATTTCTATTAATGTAGACCTATTCGCAGCTTTTGGATAGAGAAATAATCAGATTAAATTTTTTTTCTTGATTGTCGTAGCAATCTGGAGTCTATGTCTATTTTTTCTTTCTATTATTTTTATTTGCTGCTATTTTTTTTGCTCTGTCTCTCACACAAATCCCAACCTATGTGCACATCCATGTGGCAGTGCATCAACCATATTCCTGCCATTTCATACAAAACAAGTTCAGTTACCATTACCATATTTAAATGACAATGACTTCATTGTAATAGAGATAGATATACAAATATTTATTCTTACCCAGATTGTCTGCTACAAATCTGATGGTAGCCCATCCGTTGACTGGAACATTCACTATGTTGCGCATGGGAAGATCCACCAAATTGAATTTGGGTGGATCTAATGCCGCATTATAGTTGCCAAATTATGATCCTACTATGTAAAAGTCGTAACTATGGAGATGGATCAGGTGGATTTCTCTCGTGAAGGTATTTGTGCCCTGAAGAATTACTTGCACTGCATTCTTGTAGTTTAACACTTTTGCTTTGGTGATTTTCATAAGGGACCACAGGTTTCTGCTTATGTTTTTCCCTATGTAATCGAATTGTAGGGGAGGGGTATTGGAGAAGCCCTTGGTGAACACTCCTTTGATGCCCAAATGGTGGGCTTATAGTATTGAGGAGGAGGTTGGTAGTACGAGTGAATGGTTATTCATGCTCACTGCAAATCTTGTGCCATTGGGTCCTCCACATGATTGTCTCAGATAGTTGATTAGTCCCAATCCTACCGTGTAAAACAAACTCTCATCAACTATCTGTGGACCAAAAATAGGTTGCTCATGTAGAATTTTAAATAAAATTAAATCACAGCCAAATATATGCAATATTCATAATACAAAAGAAATAAGAATTGCAAAAATAAAAAATACTTCTTCAAAAAAAATGGAATCGTTCTCCTTCTTCTTGAAAATAAAGATCAATTACAATGTATCAATAGAATTGCGTGTGAACATGCTTTTCTAATTATTAAATAAAATATTTTAAGTTTATCTAAATAATAATTTGTATGTAATATCAACTAAAACTAACTCTAGCCTGTCTAAGGCTTTATTTTTTCTAAAAATATATTAACTAAAAATTAACTAACTGTCTAAATTTAGCTCCACAAAAACTATTCATGCAAACTAAATTTACACTAATAGTCTAAAAATAGAACTGAGTGAATTTCACTTCAGCATCATTTTTCACCATACTCCCCCTTGATGTTGAACGGGCTCACAATTTGATCTCTGAGTGACAAAAATTGATCTATTGCAACTGCTTTCGTGAAGATATCTACCAAGTATTCTTTAGTGTTGATGTATTTCAATTCTACTACCTTCATCTACACTAAATCTTGAATAAAATGATGCTTTAAATCAAAATGTTTTGTCCTACTGTGATGGATTGGATTCTTGGCCAATTTAATAGCACTAATGTTATGACAAAAAATAACTGTGGACTGAACTTGAATCTCTCCAATTTATTCAAGAAGTTTTCTAAGCCATAATGCTTGTGTACCTACTAAAGTGACTGCAACATACTATGCTTCTGTAGAAGAAAGGGCAACTATACTTTGTTTCTTTGAGCTCCAAGTAATCAAACTGGAACGAAAAGAAAAACAATTCCCAGATGTTGACTTTCGGTCATCCAATCTACCTCCCCAATCATAATCACTAAAACCAACAAGATTGAACCTTTTAGAAGTGTAGTAATGAATACTAGAATCTAGAGTGCCTTTCACATACCTCAAAATTTTCTTGGCTGCCTTCATATGTATTTCTGATGGCTCTGCCATGTACCTTGAAACAAGTGAAATTGAATAAGCAATATCAGGTCTTGTATGAGTTAGAAACATTAATCTTCCAACAATACTTCTATAGGATGTCTCATCAACTCTTTCATCACCATCATCTCTACACAACACAACTCCATGAGCAACTGAAGTGGAGACTGGTTTACAATCAACCATATCAAATTTCTTCAACATATCTTTAGCATACTTTGTTTGACAAATAAAATTTTTATTCTCCCTTTGATAAACCTCCATTCCTAAAAACTATTTCATGAGGCCTAAATCTTTCATATCAAATTCATTCATCATGGAAACTTTGAATTCATCCTTCATCATAGAACTGCTACCCATATACAACAAGTCATCAACATACAAACTTACAATTAGAATATCATTACCTTCTTGTTTGTAGTAAAGGGTAAGTTCACTCTTACTTATTTAAAAGTCATTCTCTTGAAAATATCTATCAATCCTAGCATACCATGCTCTTGGTGCTTGTTTGAGGCCATACAAAGACTTCTTTAACTTGTAGACATGATTTTCTTTTCCTTCCACTTCAAAACCTTGTGGTTGTTCCACATATAATTCTTCTAAGTACCCATTCAAGAAGGCACTTTTCACATACATATGATGGATGTTACAATTATTTTGAGCTACTAATGAAACCAACATTGTAATGGTCTTTTGTCTTGCTACTGGTGCAAATGTCTCTTCATAATAAATGCCATACTTCTGTGTGAAGCCTTTAGCAATTAATCTCACCTTATGCCTTTCAACACTTCCATCACTCTTACACTTAGTCTTGTAGACCCATTTCATGCCATTCTTCTTCTTGTCATGTGGAAGCTTTATAAGCTCCCAAGTGTCATTCCTATGAATAGAATCCATCTCTTCCTATATTGCTTGCATCTAAACTTCGTTAGTATATGCATCTTCAAAACATGATGGTTCAAAATTAGCCTTGGTAAGTAAATCAGAATTCAGTGTCTCACCTCTTGGATTTTATTCATGTGCTTGATTTGAACTCCTTTAATAAATGTCACTCAATCTTCTTACCTTCCTTGTAGAACTAAGACTTGAATCTAGACTTACACTTGGAATTGAACAACTAGATGAGGGGTTAATTGGTGGATTTGTAGCTCTTGGAATAGAAATATTAGTGGGCTGCCCATGATCAATATCATCCATAATAACTTCATTTAAAATAGATTTTGACTTCTCCATATGGCCTTTTTGATGACCATAAACTCCCCTTTCATCAAAAATCACATCTCTTGACACAATAAGCCTATTAGTGAGAGGATTATATAACCTGCAAGCCTTACTTTCCTCACTATATCCAAGAAAAATACATGACTCACTTTTGGGATCTAACTTTTGCCTTTTTTGATCAAGAATATGAACATAGGCTAAGCAACCAAAAACTTTAAAATAATTAACATTTAGCTTTTTCTCATACCGGGATTCATACGGAGTCATCCTATCAAGTGCACTAGTGAGACTCTGATTGAGAATATATATTGTTGTAGTAACTACATCTCCCCAAAAAGAATTTCTTAATCCGTTTATTTGTAGCATGCTTCGTGCCATCTCCACCACTGTATGATTCTTCCTTTCAGCTACACCATTTTGTTGAGGTGTGTATGTAGTGGTGAGTTGTCTTCTGATGCCATGCATATCACAATAACCTTGAAAGGATTTTGAACAAAATTCTCTTCCACGATCAGTCCTTAAACATTTGATTTTGCACCCTTTGTCATTTTCTACAAGGGATCTAAACCTCTTGAATGTATCAAGAGCTTCACCTTTGGTCTTCAAGAAATAAACCCAATACTGTCATGGGTAATCATCAATAAAATCAATGAAATATGATGACTTACCCAAACTCTTTGTCTACATAGGACTACAAATATCTGAATGAACTAACTAGAGTGGATAATAAGCCCTCCATACATTACCTTTTGGAAGTTTCTCTATTGTATGTTTTCCTTTAGCACATCCTTCAAAAACTTTATTGTGCTCTTCAACCTTAGGAAAACCAGAAACTAATGGTTTAGATGTTAGAATCTTCAAACTATGAAAATTTAAATGCCCATACCTGAGATGCCACAACCAACTTGTATCCTCATATGCCATATTGACACCAAATGCCTCCATTTCCTCTTGAGTAATTCTGATTTTAGCCTCTACCTTGGCCTTAATTACTTTTGATGCTACCATTGGCATCTTCATTCTTTGTGATTTGTGATTTTGAGGAAAAAGATTTCTCATCACTTTCTCCAAATGAATCTCTCAATCTTTCTTCATGAGACATCAAAGATCCAACTAAATGATCAAATTGAAGGGTAGACAAATTCTTACTTTCTTCTATGATTATGGCAACATGGTTCCACCTTGGTGTGAGAGTCCTCAAAACCTTTTTGATCGCAACATCATTGTTCACAATTTCACCAAGCGTAGCCATCTTATTGACCACATCTTTTACTCTGACATAATAGCTACTCACACTTCCAACTTCTTGCATCTTCAAATTCTCGAATTCTCTCTTCAATGTCTGTAACTTGACAACTTTGACTTGGTCACTACCTTGGTAAGCTTCTTTTAGATTCTTCCAAGCATCCTCTGCTATCTTTGCTCCTACAATTCATGGAAATAGGCTCTTATCTAGACCTATTTGAATATGAAATAAGGCTTGAGTATTCTTCTTCCTAGCCTCATTCTTAGTTGTTTTATCATTTGCTGTGAGGGCATTCCAATTAGCTGGCTCTCCATAACCTAATTCAATAATCTCTCACAAATATTTTCCTATCAAAAAAGTTATCATTTTGATACACTAATAATCATACTCATTTCCATCAAATTCTAGAATGGGCAAGGAGTTACAATTTGACATGATAAATTTTTGGCAAAATTCTAACTACTAAATATTTAACCCAAAATAAAAATACATGCTCTGATACCAGATGTAAAATTTTAAATAAAATTAAATCACGGCCAAATATATGCAATATTCATAATACAAAAGAAATAAGAATTGCAAAAATAAAAAAATACTTCAAAAAATTGGAATCGTTCTCCTTCTTGAAAATAAAGATCAATTACAATGTATTAATAGAATTGCATGTGAACATGCTTTTATAATTATTAAAAAAAATATTTTAAATTTATCTAAACAATAATTTGCATGTAATATCAACTAAAACTAGCTCTAGCCTTTCTAAGGGTTTATTTTTTCTAAAAATATATTGACTAAAAATTAACTAACTATCTAAATTTAGCTCCACAAAAACTATTCATGCAAACTAAATTTACACAAATAGTCTAAAAATAGAACTAAGTGAACTGCACTTCAGCATCACTTTTCAACAACTCACCAAATGTCAGGCTTCTGAGATAGGTTGCAAACTTGGTGGCAGCCTTGGTGTTGTTGTAGAATGGAAGCTTGGGCATTTTGGGTGTTACAGAGGAGGAGGAGCTTCCTCTTACTTTATTATATTTGAAGATGGCAGTTATGGTGGTGTTATCAAATGGGGCACCCTGGCCACTAGCATATGCCCAAGCAGCCCTATAGAATCTATGTGCCACAACATTTTTGAAAGTGACAAGTACATCCGTAGTCTGTCTCGGACCTAACATGAGGACCATTGTTTTGTAGGGCTTGGTATATGATGCATCCACCATGACCATGGTCATTTTGTGGTGAGTGATAGACATACACATTGGTATTGAGTGTAGTGTTGATCACCTAAACAAGATTAGTCTCTCCTCTCTTCACACGGACGTGAAAGGTACTGCACCTGTTGATGATAAGATTAGAGCCACAAACCTCATCTCAACTAAAAATATTATTGACCAACAAGTACAAGTAATACCTGAAGATGAACATCGATAAAGGTCTCCAAGTTGCCTATTTATAGTAAAAGCATTTGAAGTATTGGTGGAGCTCCCGTTCGTGTTGTTGCGTTTATGACATCGATGAGATTTCCATTCCTCCACTCTCTTGTTTGTTAAAAAATTAATAAATATATCATAAAATCTTGTGAATGCAGTTTAAATTAATTATTAATATAGAAATGGTGTAGCAACTAGAAAATACATAAAGGTGTTTAACTTCTACAAACAACAAAGGCCATACAATCCTTATGAAATCATGTTTCTGAAGACAATGAGAAAGATGGAATTCATTGCTTGAGAAACACTGATTCCAAATGCCTCAGAATTAGAGGAGTAACAACAGATAAAGTCAACAAAAATTGACTGCACATGGTAAACAATGGCTGTGTTCAAACCTCTAGAATATGACTAGCATGACAATCAAATAAACACATGCATGGAAAAGGAAAAAAGAGTGGGAGTGGGTGAGCGAATAATCTAGAATAGAAACAAATTTTGACTATGAAGGTAGGCAGGAGGAATTACATTCCAACACTCCCCCTTAATTCCTACTACTAATAGCTTCAACATCTATAATGCCTAATTCTTGTCTTAGGTGTTCAAAATTCTCTTGTGCCAATGCCTTTGTGAGTATGTCTATTAGTTGTTCCTTTCACCTGCAATCTTCAACCAGTTCCCTTATGCAATGATAACGGATCTGAATGTGCATGTTTTGTCCATGGAAAATTGGATTCTTTGTCAAGGATATTGAGTATACATTGTGATAATATATTGTAGTACCACCTTCTTGTTCCTCATGCAAGTCAACTACGATTATCTTCAGCCAAATAGTCTGACATGTAGGTGCATTTGCTATAGTATACTCAACTTCTACTGTGTATAAAGAAACTATGGGTTATGTCTTGGAATCCCACGAAATGGCTCATAAACCCATGTGAAACACATATCCTAGTGTGCTCTTCTTGTCATCTACACTTCCTGCCCAATCACTATCTGTATAGCCAACTAAATCAAATTCACTTGATGTAGTATAGAAGATGCCATAATTCTTTGTGCCATGGACATATCTCAAGATTCTTTTTCCTGCTAGCTAGTGTGTATCCTTAAGTGTCTCCATGAATCTGGAAATAGGGCCTACTGTATACATAATATCAGACCTAGTAGCTATCAAGTATATTAGACTTCCAACAATGGTTTTCTATAAGGTTGGATTCACCTCATTACTACAATCTTCTTTACTCAATTTTAGACATGTCACTGTTGGTGTTGGTGCAGGCTTGCTATTTGACATTGTAAATCTTTTCAAGATCTCTGTGAGATATTTAGATTGAGAAATAAATATGCCATGATCCATTTGGCATACTTTTATGCCAAAAAAGTACGTTAACAAACCTAAGTTTGTCATTTCAAATTCCCTTTGCATTGTTTCTTTCAACATAACAATGAAAGGATCATCATTTCTTGTAAAGAGTAGATCATCTACATATAGTACAATGATCAAAATCTTATAATGGCTTGCCTTGATGTAAAATGTGGGCTCACTACAACTTTTAATGAAGCCATTGCTAGTAAAATATGAATCAATTCTATTGTACCATGTTCATGGTGCTTGATTAATCCCTTAGAGTGTTTTCTTCAGCCTATAGAAATTGTCTTCTTGTCCTGGGACTTCATAACTAGGTGGTTGATCCACATATACATCTTCTTTGAGCACTCCATTCATGGAGACAGACTTCACATCCATTTGATATACCTTTCACTTATATTGAGCAGTTGTTGTTAAGATAGCCCTCATAGTTTCCATTGTTGTAACAAGAGCATATGTCTCATCATCATCTATACCAAGCTATTGTTTGTAGCCTTTATCAAATAATCTTACTTTATGCCTCTCAATCTTCCCTTCTGTAGTGCTTTTGGTCTTATAGACCCACTTAACTCCAATAACTTGTTTACCCTTAGGTAATTTAGCTAGCTCCTAAGTGTTTTTTTATCTCTATTACATCTATTTCCTCATCCATGGCCTTACACCATTTTTATTCTTTTACTGCTTCTTCAAAATATGCAAGATCACTGTGAGAAAATAAAGCAAAATTCAGATTTTCATCATCATACCTTGTATTATATAAAATCTCCCTCAAACCTCATCTCTCTAGGCATTAGAGAAGTAAGGGTTGGATCTGAACTACTGCTAGAGCTACTTGACTAAGGATTATGTTGTGAACTTGATGGAAGTGTTGCCAAAGGCTCACCATGCTGATCTATGATTGGTTCAGCTTGGTTGTCTTGATTTCCACCTTCATCATCTATGGGTATCATTGCTGAGATATCTAAGGTAGTGTCAAAAGTGTCATCCCAAGATTCATTCTCAATGAATTCAAAATCCCTATTGGTTACAATCTTCTTAGTAATAGGGTTATATAGTCTATATGCTTTAGACATGTCACTATAGCCAATAAAGATGCAATTTTCTCCTTTATCATCAAATTTTTACATCTTTTATTTTGGCACATGAGCATATGACATGCATCACAAATTATTAGATGCTCCATAATGTATTTTCTATTTGTCCATGCTTCTTGTGGAATCCTGTTGCATACAACGTTTGTCAGACTTTTATTTGAAAAATAGACTGTTGTTGCTATAGCTTCACTCCAATACTCTTTTCAATGTTCATTGGCTTTCAACATGCTTGTAGCCCTCTGCTAGATGGTTATATTCTTCCTTTCTACCACTCCATTTTGTTGTGGAGTGTACCTGGTCGTGCATTTTTTTCAATGCCTTCTTTCCTGTAAAAACTAAAAAATTATTTAGAGATATACTCTCCCCCTCTATCTGTTCTTAGGGCCTTGATGAAGTTACCACTTTACTTCTCAACCAATGCCTTAAACCAATTGAATTTCTCAAAGACATCAGATTTATTCTTTAAGAAATAAACCAAAGTCATCCCATTGCAGTCATCTATGAAAGTCAAAAAATATGCATTCTTACCAAATGTAAGAGTTTTCATTTGGCCACATAAATCAAAATGCACCAACTCCAATGGTGCTTTTACCCTCCTAGACATCCCTGACTGAAAGGGTTGCCTATTTTGTTTTCCTACTATGCATCCCTCACATTTTCTATCAGGTTCTACTATTCTTGGTAGTCCCTCAACCATATCTTTCTTAGACAAAAGACTTAATCTAGAATAACTTAAATGCTCATACCTCAAATGCTAGAGTCTATATGTGTCTTGGATGATTGTCTTAAAGGTTGCTTGCTATAGTACCACCGTACTCTTCATCTAATTAGGAAGATCAGTTACATATTGAGTGGAAACATGTGGTTCTTTGTCATTTGAACCATAGCAATCTTTCTCTTGCTTCCACCTATGTCAAAGATTGTGCACTCTCCATTTTCCATTAAGACTCTATACCCTTTTTGGACCAACTGTCCAATGCTCAAAAGAGTGCGTTACAACTTTGGAGCATAGTAGACGTCTTGGATTGCTCTCTTTTTACCTTGCTTGGTACGAGTGATGATAGTCCATTTTCCCACAACTAGAACTTTTTCATTGTTCCCCATTTTGATCTCAAATTGAATGATCTTGTCAATGGAGGCAAACAAACTCTCATTACCACTCATGTGGTTACTACAAGCAATGTCCAAAAACTAAACCTTGTCGTTGCTTTGCTCAACAATATTACATACAATGAACATGTTTGGCAAGTGTTCAAATTCATTCATTTGTTCATTAGCTACATTTGTATTTTGCCTCGACTGGTCATGCTGCCTCTTTAAACAATCACTAGCAAAATGACCATACTTAAGATAATAGTAACATTGAACATTACTTTTGTCATATCTTTGATTTGCAGTACTACTCCTTTTCTTGTATTGGGAGTCTGACAGTGAGTTGCTTGGTACTTCTTAACTGCTCAAGCTTGCTCTTTGATAGTAGCTTCTTCCTCTTCCTCTGCTTCCTCTGCTTCTGCCATTGGTTTTTCTTCCTCTCCCCCTGCCTCCAAAATTGGTAGAACCTTGAAGGCTTGCTCTAGGGAAGAAGGAGTGGATTTGTTTGGCTGTTGCTCATGGGTTTATAGTGAATGCTTCAACTTGTCCACTGTCATTCTTGAAAGGTCTTTAGCCTCTTCAATTGTAATGACCACTGGATCAAATCTCAATGACAAACTCCTCAGGATCTTCTCAACAATCCTTTGATCTTCCATTATTTCACCATTAATCTTTATTTGATTGGTTAGACTAGAAATTCTAGTATGAAAATATGAAATGGACTCACCATCATTCATCTGAAGAGTTTTAGAATCTCTTCTAAGCATTTGGAGTTTCACTAACCATACTTGATCAGTAACACGGTAGGAATTTTGGAGGATTTCCCATGCCTCCTTTGAATACTTTGCTACTGCTATTCTAGAGTATATGACTTCTACCACAGCTGTCTTGATCAAGTTCAATGCTTTTGCATCCTTTCTCTGATTCTCCTTCAATTGGGTCTTCTGGGCATTTGATAATGCATTATAAGCTGCTAGGTCAGTGACGTCTATGAATCCAGTGACGACACAATCCCACAAATCATTCACCACAAATATTCTCTTCATCTTATTTGCCCATACATCATAACTTTTACTGTCAAACATTGGCGGATGATGCCAACTCTTCCCCTCTATTCTAGCCATCCTCTTGAGTTAGTTTGCTTCCCTAATTCAATAATAGAACTGCAATACTAAACGTCAGCTAGGCTTGTCTCTGCTTGGCTCTAACTAAATACAAATAGTGATCTGTCATTTTTGTTGTTGATGATCATCGATCTCTTCTCCCCTTCCACGCTCAGGCAATCTTGTTTATCTTCCAACGGCTCTATACGTCACTATACATACACAGTTCAGCTGGCATCTTCGATCTTTCCAGGGTTGACTCTGCTGGTTGCGTCTCTCTCCTTCGGCATGGGCTTTGTAAGACTTCTGTTGACCTTCTCTCACACTGCAGCAACTTACATGGACCTAGTTGTGCTTCTACAGCTGGTTCTATTGCAGCGGCTTCCTTGGAACAATATCACCGTCTCTCACTTACTGGCTGCATTCATTGACAGCACTCACCTTCCAACGCCAGGCTGTTAAGCTGGCTCTGATACCAATTCTAAAGGTGTTTACCTTCCACAAACAACACAGACCGTACAATCCTTATGAAATTGTGCTTCTGAAGACAATGAGAAAGATGGAATTCATTGGTTGAGAAAAACTAATTAGAAACGCCTCATAAATAGAGGACTAACAACAGATAAATACAACAAAAGTTGACTGCACGTGGTAAACAATGGCTGCGTTCAAACCTCTAGAAGACGACTAGCAAGCATGACAATCAAATAAACACATGCGTGGAAAAGAAAAAAGGAGTTGGAGTGGGTGAGCGATCAATCTGGAATAGTAACAAATTTTGACTGTGAAGGTAGGCGGGAGGAATTACATTCCAACAATACACACCTAGCAGGATGTGTATCTCTTGAGCGGGCTAGGGAAAAGGGTAAACTGTTCTCTCTCTTGGAGAGATGATTAACGCTCCGTAAACAGTAGCTCTCAGCCACGAACTGTGCACATGCCACCATAGAGTGCCTTATTGATCAGAAATGGTGAATCTGTACATGTAACTCCCTCCAGGTCGAATGGGGCATTGGGTTACATACTCCGGTCTGTCAGCCCATGCTGTTCGCAACTGCCGCACTCCGTGCCTGGAAATGTATACATACATACATAAGAAGTCTTCCTGTGAAATTTGTAGTTACAACTGCATCAACCTGAAAGAAAAAAAACAGCGCAGCAAGAAAAACATAGTACAAAGAAGAAAAAAGTAGAGCAGGAACTATATTCAGATTCTATTGTATTTCCTTAATAAATGGAAAAAAGCCTTAACAAAGGTTACAGAAATGAACCAACCGCATCAAAGAGAAATGGTGAAAGAGACAAAAAAGCAGAGTTCAATTGCTGTTTAACTATCCTTATTTGCATGAAGACGGTGAAAACAAAGGAACTGCAGTAATCCTTCAGTAACACATTATGCATTAGTTAGATTAGAGTTTAAGGAGAGAAATTGACGGAGAAATTGACGCTAACACCCCCCTCCCCCCCCCCCCCCCTTAAGCTAATTAAGGAGAAAAAAAAAAAAAAAGAGGAAAGAGGGAAAACCCTGTGGGAACAAAACCCCCCCTCAAAAGAGAGACTAACTGCACATGGCAGCTATTGTGTTGCAGTGTTCTTCACACCAAGGTCTCGTAGAAAATGAAACTTTTGCTCAGTGAATGTCTTCGTGAAGATGTCAACAATTTGTTCAAAAGTGGCACAGTACTGCAAGTCGATGACTCCATCATGTATCAATTCGTGGATGAAGTGCATGTGGATCTCGATGTGTTTGGTCTGTTGCCATTGTATGGGATCTCTACAAACCTTCAATGTACTCTGATTGTCATACCAAATGATAGTCGAATGATGAAAGAGGATACCAAGCTCAGTTAGGAAGTGTTGCAGTGAAATGAGTTGAATGGTAACGTTGACTGCACCTCTATATTCAGCCTCTATTGATGATAAAGCAATGGTAGATTGCTTCTTACTTGACCAACAAATGGGCCCTGATCCCAAACTAAGAACATACCCTGAAGTGGACTTGCAATCAATGTTATGACCAGCCTAGTCAGAATCAGTGTAGCTAATGAGATCCAAAACACAACTTGCTGAATAATGAATCCCATAGAAAATGGTTCCCTGGACATAGTGAAGTATACGCTTGGTAGCCTTCCAATGTATCTCATGTGGCTCTCGCATGTATCTAGAAACAACCCCCACTGCATATGATAGATCTGGATGACTGTGAGTGAGATAAAGAAGACTCCCCACAAGTTGATGGTAGTGTGTGAAATCAACCAATGGTGTATCCTTGCCATCTTCAAGCTTGACCCCTAATAGGAAAGGTGTGACAGCTGACTTGCAGTCAGTCATGTGAAACTGAACCAAGAGATCTTGTGCATACTTGGATTGAGCAACTGTGATTCCTAATTGATTCTGGCTATTTTCAAGGCCAAGAAAAAAATGTAGGAGACCCATGTCTGTCATAGAAAATCTATCATGCAAAATAGTTTTAATTGTAGCAATGGTGGTGGGTAAATCACCTGTTATTAGTAGATCATCTACATAGAGTACTATGAGCAACAAAGAATCAGATGTTCTTAGCATATAAACATTTGGATCAGATTTGCATCGTATGAAATTTTGAGACAGAAGATAAGAATCCATTTTAGAATACCAAGCTCTAGGTGCCTACTTGAGGCCATAGAGTGACTTCTTGAGTCTACATACCAATAAGGAATTTTGTATATACCCTTGTGGCTACTCCATGTAGATATCCTCCTCGAGATCACCGTGAAGAAATGCATTTTTCACATCCATGTGATGAACCTCCCACCTTCTTGATGCTGCAATGGCAAGAGCCAATCGAATGGAGTCCATTTTTTCCACTGGAGCAAAAGTCTCATCATAGTCAATGCCATGAACTTGTTGAAAACCTTTGGCAATCAATTGTGCTTTATATCTACTCACATGTCCATTTGCTAATTTATTTTTCCTATAGACCCATTTACATTTGACAAGCTTGTGATTGGAAGGAAGTGGAACCAAATCCCAAGTTTGGTTTGCAATGAGGGAGTTGTACTCATCCATGGCTGCTTCCGAAAGAGGATTCCCTGTAGCTTCTACATAAGTTTGAGGGTCAGATGCTAGAACCACATAGGCATGCATCGGCATGATGGCATCGGTAGCTGAGAGTGCATGAGGGACTTCATATATATCAGCTAAGCTCCTTGTTATTTGATTTTCCACATGGGATACTGAATCATCACTAGAATCCAAATCAAGATTGGCTATGGCTCAACATAAACATGCTCATGTTCCTCTAAATCAGATTCATAAATATCTAAAATAAGATTAGAATGATTGCATGTATGTCTGAGATCTATAAGACGAGGAAGCATAGAGGTGGTAGCATGTTGTTCCTGAGATGCATGTGGAAGACTTTCATCAAAGTAGACACTCCTCTCAATGAAGAGTGTTTCTATGGAAAGATCTAGTACTCTGTATCCCTTTACAGCATCTGTATATCCAATAAAGATGCATTCTTTGCTTTGAGGCTCCAAAGCCTTCCTCTTGTATATAAGAATGCATGCCTAAGCACGGGATCCAAAGATGCGGCAAGGTGTGACTTCTAGTTGCATCCCTCTCCATGCTTCAAAAGGTGTTTGTCTTGTGACAGATTTATGAAAAGATCTATTTTGTATGTACGAAGCACAATTGATTGCTTCAGCCCACAATTTAGAGGGAAGGGACCTAGCATGCAACATGCAGCTGGCCATCTCTTTCAAAGATCGGTTCTTCCTCTCAGCTACCCCATTTTGCTGTGGAGTGTATGGAACTGTGTTCTACAATTGTATTCCTACTTCATCACAAAGATGTTGGACATCATTGTTGACATACTCCCCTCCATTATCTATGCAGAGGATCTTGATCATTTTCCCAGACTACTTCTCTGCATGGGCTTTGAAAATCCTGAGATTCTCAAACACCTCAGATTTGAATTTGAGAAAATACACCCATGTGTATCTTGTGTAATCATCAATGAATGTTAGCACATATCTGGCTTTGCTCATGGAAGGTTCAGGAAATGGACCCATAAGATCACTGTGAACAAGCTCTAAAGGAGAAGAGGCTCTCCATGCATTCCCCTTTGGAAAATTTTCTTGTGGATGCTTTCCAAGAGCACATCCTTCACAAATTCCATCAGAAAAGTCTATGGTTGGCAAGCCTTTAAGCATTCCCTATTTGTTAAGTTGCTGCATGTATCTAAAATTTAAATGACCAAATCTTTCATGCCGAATTCTACTTTCATCATTTGCATGTGTTAGAAGTAAAGTAGAATCTGATTTAGCAACAAAATCAGAAAAAGTGTATAGATGAGATTGATGATTTGCCTTACCAACAACAATTTTGCAGTTGTCTTGCATGTCAAATATGGTCACCAAATCATGGGTGAATTCAACTTTCCTACTAGTTCCAATATGTGTCATTTGATACATAGAAAGAAGATTAATAGAAAGCTTTGGAATATGTAAGACATTCTCAAAACTTCCAATTCCAACCTCTACCCTCCCTATTCCAGTTGCCTCTACAGGAGAACTATCTCGCATGAGAATAGGAGAACCAAAATATGGTTTCAAAGAAGAAAGAACATCTTTGGTGGCTGCCATGTGGTGTGAAGCTCCAGATTCTATGATCCATGCATCTAAAGAAGAATGAATAGCAATCAATGCATGAGCATTGTCTCTTGTTTCAGGTGCTTTTTCTTCCTACTTCTTGGCACTCTCAGGGATAAGGCTACCAAGATTATGTTGTTGAAGTGTCTGAGCCATGAGATCAATGGTCTTCTTCATGTATGATGATTCTAGATGGTACGCATGGTTGCAATAGCTGCACTTTGATTGGCCCTTTTTGTCCTTCTTTTCTTTTGAGCCAGTAGATCCATCTAGAGGTTTGGGATTGCCTTCCTTTCTTGGATATGAATCCTTTTTCCCTTTGCCTTTGAATTGCTGGTTGGATTTGGAATTGTTCTTCTCACTTGCATGCACAACAAGTGCATGAGATTTGGAATTCTTCAATGTGCCCATCTTTATAAGCTTATCCTGCTCGTGTACTAGAGACTTAATGAAGTTATCCAATGTGGACATCTTCCAAGTTGCTCTTGTTGTGAGCCTAGTTGTGTGGAAAGCATAGACAAATACTACATATTTTGGACCCAACTTTGATAGAATAGCAAGGATTAATTTGCTTTCTTCCTTGGATTTGTCAATACCAGATCCTTTGAGCTGAAGCAATAAGGCCTTGAACTTTGTGAAAAAATCTTGAATATTATCAAAACTCCTTGGATCTAATGAGTTGAGCTCATTTTCAAGGATATGACCCCACATTTCATCTTGCTTTGCAAAAAGAGTCTCCAATCTATTCCAAACTTGGTTTGGAGTTGTACATGCCTCAACATGAAACAACAATTCCGGAGAGATGGATAGGCATAGGAAACCAAATGCTTCATCCATGCAGTTGAAGTATTTAGATTTTTCAACTACTGGATTAGGTTCAACCTCTGTATTCATAACTATCTGATAGAGGCCTCTACTTTTGAGCTGAAGTAGAATCTTTGGCTTCCAATAAAAATAGTTGTATGGTGTGAGAATGGTAGAGGGTGAACATTCCATTTTTCAGCTTTGATCTTCTATATCTACAAAAAAAATACTTTACTTCTTCTTTCTAGCAACCAGGCTCTAATACCATGTGAAATTGGTAGCTACAGCTGCATCAACCTGAAAGAAAAAAATGGAGCAGCAAGAAAAACATAGTACAAAGAAGAAAAAAATAGAGCAGGAACTATATTCATATTCTATTGTATTTCCTTAATAAATGGAAAAAAGCCTTAACAAAGGTTACAAAAATGAACTAATTGTAACAAAAAGAAGTGATGAAAGAGACAGAAAAAATAGAGTTTAACTATTGTTTAACCATCCTTATTTGCATGAAGACGGTGAAAACAAAGGAACTGCAGTAATCCTTTAGTAACACATTATGCATTAGGTACCTTAGAGTTTAAGGAGAGAAATTGATAGATAAATTGATGCTAACACTTCCTGCATGCCTAGTTAGAACTTATAAAAGAAAAAATATATGAATGCTATAGTGTTAGACAAGACATGCCAATGAATGGTAGTGTTATATTGCGCTTTGTTAATGACTTTGACAATGAGAGTGTCTCCATTGGTAACAGAAAGAGTTGGACATGGGAATTCTCCATTCATGGTGATTATATTATGTGTTTTACACAACCTTATGATGAACTTTGATTGAATATGTAGTAATCGGGCAGAAGACCTTACCTTCATTAAAACTCAATGCCCAACGTTAACACTCTTCTTCTAAATTCAAACAAATTGGCATTATAAATAATATTATAATGAAAACATTCCAAAAAAATCAGGGGAGGGATGGGAGTAAAAGACTTAAGACAAATGTGTGTGTGTGTGTATTGTGTTGGCCATGGCCATAGCAGTTGGAAAGGTGATGTACACGGCCACCCCAATAAGCTTTACTTGAAAAGGTAGTAGTGGCAGTAGAGAAGATCGCTAGCTAAACTTGAAATCTATCATTGCACATAAATTTATGGATCCACTGTATTTTTAAGAACTGTAGTTCTAATTTCACCACATCGCATGGAGATAACATTCAACTATATTTAGATTCTATCATGCAAGCAGTTTGCATGAGATTTGATTCTTAGGACAATTAGTTATCGCACATGTCTTATGCATGATTTCATTCTTAGGACAATCAGTTATCCCACATTCCTTATGCATGAATAAACATTAGTTTAGTGCATTTTATTTTCAGTTACAACAATATTTTTAATTCTTTATTTTTAGTTGAAAGGTGATTGTAATTCTATATATGTAGATCTGTGATTACTGTTTTTATATAGAGAATTAAAAAATAAAAGCAGAATCAATAAAATATATTTTAATGCTATAGCAATTGTTCCATGTTGTGCATGCATATTTTTTCTATTTGTTTTTCTATCTCTACAATAACAAATTAGTATTAGAGTAGAGAAAAAGATCAGGGGGATTAGAATGTTAGAGCAGAGAAAAAGATCAGGGGCATTAGATTGTTAGAGCAAATTGAAGGAGGATTTAGTCGCTGAGAAGAAATTTAAAGAAGTTGTTCATTTTAAAAAGTTCAGCTTGAGACATGGCAACAAACAACAACATTTCTCAGCCCTAGATTCCCATTTTCAATGGTAAGAATTATGATTTTTGAGAAATTAAAATGAGGACATTGTTTTGCTCACAAGATGTTTGGAATTTGGTAGAAAATGGCTTTGTATAACCATAGGATGAGGCTGCCCATCAGGCATTAGCTCGAGCACAAAAGGAAGAGCTTAAAGAAAACAAGAAAAAGGATGCAAAATCTCTATTTCTAATCCAACAGGCAATGGATGAATCCATTTTTTCTAGAGTTGTAGCAGCAACGAGATCCAAGTCGGCATGGAAAATTTTGGAGACTACCTATAAAGGTAATACAAAGGTGAAAGTAGCTAAATTACAATTTCTTAGGAGAAATTTTGAAAATTTGCAAATGAATGATTCGGAGTCTATAGACCAATTTATGGGTCAAGTATTGAATATTTTGAACCAAATTAAATCTAATGGAGATACAATAATAGATCAAAAGATCATAGAAAAAATTCTCAGGAGTTTACCCATCAAATTTGATGCAATAGTTGTAGCTATTGAAGAAACCAAGGATTTGGAACAGTTATCAGTAGATGAATTAATGGGATCTTTGTTAACACATTAATCCAGAATGAATAGGAATAAAAATACTTTTGAGAATGCTTTCAAGTCTCAGGTATCATTTGGCAGAGGAAAAGGAAGAGGAAGGTCAAACTTTAAAGGAAGAGATAGAGGCAGAGATGGAAGGAACAATCTAGATCAAGGTGAAAACAATAATCAAAACTACAACAATAGAGGACGTGGTAACAATCACTTCTAGAAAAATTCACAGAGGTTTGATAAGTCTAACATTTAGTGTTATTACTGCAAAAAATATGGACATTATGCAAATGAATGCAGAAAGAAACAAGGAGATGAGGACAAGTAGAATGCTAATTACACAAATGAATATAATTTTAATTTTGGAAGCTTATTCCTCACTTGTCATGTTGCTCAAAATAATGCTATAGATATTTGGTTTTTAGATAGTGGATGCAGTAACCATATGATAGGGAATAAATAATTGTTTGCTAGTCTTGATGATTCCATAAAATTTGAAGTGAAATTAGGAAATCATAATAAAGTGGATATAATGGGTAAAGGAGTAATAAATGTTTTGGCAAAAAAAGGTGAAATAAAATTTATTCTTGATGTTTATTTTGTACCTAGACTAAAGCATAATCTTATGAGTGTTGAACAGTTAGTACAAAAATGTTACAAAGTATCTTATATGGATAATGTTTGCACAATACTAGACAAATTTCCAAATGACAGGTTCATAGAAAAAGTGGAGATGACCAAGAATCGGATGTTCCCTCTTCGAATTCAGTGCATATAAGGAGAAGAGGAAGCACATTTCAAAACATGCATTTAGACCAATTTTGGAGGTTTGAGTTTGTTACAAAAGAAAAATATGGTGAAGGGATTACCACCAATAGAGCAGCTAGGAAGTTCATGTGAGAGTTGCATTTTGGCAAAACAACATAGAGAGAGGTTTTCAGTAGGAGATTCATATAGAGCAAGGGTATTATTGGAGCTAGTTCATAGTGATTTATGTGGACCAATGTAAACTCTATCATTTTGGGGTAGTTCTTATTTTCTAACCTTCATTCATGATTTTAGCAAAAAGACTTGGATATATTTTCTCAAGGAAAAGTCTGAAGCCTTTAGAAAATTTAAAGAATTCAATGCTATGGTTCAAAAGCCGAGTAGCCTTTATATCAAGGTATTTAGATCAGATAGAGGAAGTGAATATATGTCTAATGAATTTCAAGATTTTTGTAGATATCATGACATTAAAAGGCAACTGATTACAAAGTACACCACAACAGAATGGTGTAACAGAACAATCATGGAGATGGCTAGAAGCATGTTGAAGGCCAAACATTTGTCAAATGAATATTGGGCAGAAGTAGTAGCATGTGTAGTATATATTATAAATAGAAGCCCAACAAAAAGTGTCAAGGATCAAATCCCACAAGAAGCTTGGAGTGGTAAGAAGCATAGTGTACATCATTTCAGAATTTTTGGTTGTATTACATATTCTCTTATACCATCTAAATTGAGAAGAAAACTTGATGATAGAGGTGAGAAATGCATTTTTATTTGCTATAGTGAAGAATCAAAAGCTTATAAGTTGTATAACCCCATTTCAAAGAAAGTGATTATTAGCAGAGATTTGGAATTTAAGGAAGAAGAAGCATGGGATGGAAGCATTGATAGAACCATCACAATTGGAGCACCAATTCCCCAAAATGAAAAAGAATTTGAAGACCAAAATTTGCAAGGTGATCAATTCTCTCCACAACCAACAACAAGCACTCCAATAAGAACACCTAGGAGCTTAACACAAGGTGAATCATCTGGTCATGCATGTCATCATACTCCCAATTCACAAGTAAGTGATGAATCAGATCCAACTCTTGCCACTTTAAGATAAAAAATTAAAGGTAAGAAAATGAGAAACTTGAATGAGATTTATGATCAAGAAGAAGATAAATTAGATTTGTGTTCAAATTTTTCCTTTTTCTCTCATGATCCTGTGTATTATGAAGAAGTAGTTAATGAGGAACATTGGATAAAAGCAATGGATGAAGAGATGAATGCTATTGAGAGAAATCAAACATGGGATCTAGTTAATCTACCTGAAGGTAAGGATTGCATAGGAGTCAAATGGGTTTATAATACCAAATTTAATGCAGAAGGTAAGATTGAAAATCACAAGGCAAGGTTAGTAGCAAAAGGTTTTACACAAGAACATGGAATTGATTATAATGAAACATTTTCTCTAGTTGCTAGACTTGATACTATTAGAATGGTTTTAGCAATAGCTACACAAAATAATCATAAAGTATATCAAATGGATGTCAAATCTACTTTCTTGAATGGTTTCCTAGATGAAGATGTGTATGTGAAACAACCACTTGGTTATGAAGTGCATGGACATGAAGAAAATGTTTACAGATTGAAGAAGGCCCTCTATGGTCTAAAGCAAGCACCAAGAGCATGGTATAACAGGATTGATTCATACATGACAAACAATGGATTCAGCAGAAGCAATAGTGAGCCTACATTGTACATAAAACTCAACAAAAAAGTTCACATTTTGATTATGTGTTTGTATGTTGATGATTTGATTTTCACTGGAAATTTGTCTATAGACACATTTAAATCAGCAATGAAGAAAGAATTTGAGATGACAGATTTGGGATTAATGAAGTATTTTTTGGGCATTGAAGTTGTACAATCAGAGAAGAGAATTTTTATTTGTCAAACTAAATATGCAAAGGATGTGTTAAGGAGGTTTAAGATATTGAATTGTAAATCAGTACCTGCACCAGTTGCTACAGGGACCAAAATTAGTAAAGAAGACAAAGGGCCTAATGTTGATTCTACAACATTCAAAAGAGTAATTGGTAGTTATATGTATCTTACTGCTATAAGACTAGATATCATGTATGGGGTTAGCTTAATCTCTAGATTCATGGAGTCACCAAAAGACTCACATTGGCAAGTTGGAAAGAGGATATTGAGATATGTGGCAGGAACAACAAAATATAGAATTTTATATTCCACAACTAATGATTTTGGTTTGATTGGTTATACTGATAGTGATTTTTTAGGTAGCATTGATGACAAGAAGAGTACTTCTAGACATGCCTTTTATTTTGGAACAGGTGTGGTCAAATGGGAATCCAAAAAGCAACCCTTAATAACACTTTCATCAGCTGAAGCAAAGTATGTAACAGCCACATCAACAACATCTCAAGCAATTTGGATGAGGAGGGTATTGACAGATTTATTGCAAGCACAGAAGAAGTCAACACCAATCTTTTGTGACAACAAATCAGCAATTGCATTGTCAAAAAATCCTGTTTTTCACAAGAGGAGTAAGCACATTGATACAAGATTTCATTTTGTCAGAGAGTTAGTGAACAATAGAGAAATCCATTTGGAGTTTTGTAGATCTGAAGACCAATTGGTAGATATATTCACAAAGGCATTAGAAAATGAGAGTTTTGAGTATCTAAGATATAATTTAGGCATTGTAAATGTTGAAGTAGTTAGTGGTAGAAATTAAGGGGGAGTGTTAGAACTGCAGTTCTAATTTCTCCACATCACATGAAGATAACATTCAACTATATTTAGATTCTATCATGCAAGTAGTTTGCATGAGATTTGATTCTTAGGACAATCAGTTATCACACATGTCTTATGCATGATTTCATTCTTAGGACAATCAGTTATCCCACATGCCTTATGCATGAATAAACATTAGTTTAGTGCAGTTTATTTTCAGTTACAACACTATTTTTAATTCTTTATTTTTAGTTGAAAGGTGATTGTAATTCTATATATGTAGATCTATGATCACTATTTTTATATAGAGAATTAAAAAATAAGAGTAGAATTAATAAAAAATATTTTATTACTGTAGCAATTTTTTCTTGTTGTGCATACATATTTATTCTTTTTTTTTTCTATCTCTATAGTAACAGTATTGGCTAACCAAAAAAAGTACCACACAATCTGATCTTAATACTTTTAAATTCAAATTTGACTTATGTGGAAGTAAGAAGATTCAAATAGGAGTGGATAGGATACGAACTGAGATGAATTACTTATAAATGCAAGTAAATCAGCCATTTTAACATAATTTGAGAGTTGCTCAGACTTGGTGGGGTTGGCGAGCTATGACCAAATAGTTTACGGGAATTTGGGTAGCACAAGCGACATCAATTACCTTTTAAAAATAACTAAAATCCAAGTCAAAACCATGATATATTCATCTCGTTTCAGATACGTTGCATATGTTATTCTTCTTCTACAATTTTCTCTCACGCTCTATAGTTTTATAATAATTTTTGCGCTTCTTACACAATCGATTTGTTATTGAAGTTGATAACAGATAATTCAATGGATAGAGCTAAAATGAAGCTTCTCACTAGGCAAAATAAATATATAAATTATGACTATTGGCCATTAAGGGGTCGTTGAAAAAATAATAATAATAAATTATGACTATTGGCCATTAAGGGGTTATTATAAGAAAATGTTCAACGCCCTACTGTGAATTTTTATTCGATCCATTTCAATGCCTTCTTGATATGGTTTTCTTACTTGTACATGGAAGCTTCTCTTCTATGTATGGTTTGTTGAAAAGTGATGCTGAAGTGCAATTCACTTAGTTCTATTTTTAGAATATTAGTGTAAATTTAGTTTGCATGAATAATTTTTGTGGAGCTAAATTTAGATAGTTAATTTTTAGTTATTATATTTTTAGAAAAATAAAGTCTTAGAAAGGCTAGAGTTATTTTTAGTTGATATTACATGGAAATTATTATTTAGATAAATTTAAAATATTTTATTTAATAATTAGAAAAGCATGTTCACATGTAATTCTATTAATACATTGTAAATGATCTTTATTTTCAAGGAGAAGGAGAATGATTCCAATAATTTGAAGAAGTATTTTTTATTTTTTGCAATTATTATTTCTTCTATATTATGAATATTGCATATATTTGAATATGATTTAATTTTATTTAAAATTCTACATATGGTATCAGAGCAAGTATTTTTCTTTTGGGTTAAAGATTTAGTAGTTGGAATTTTGCCAAAAATTTATCATGTCAAATTCTAACTCCTTGCCCATTCCAAAATTTGATGGAAATGAGTATGATTATTGGTATATCAAACTGATGAATTTTTTGATAGGAAAAGATTTGTGGGAGATTATTGAATTAGGTTATGTGAGCCAGCTGATTGGAATTCCCTCACAATGAATGATAAAACAACTAAGAAGGAGGCTAAGAAGAAGAATACTCAAACCTCTTTTCATATTCAAATAGCTCTAGATAAGAGCCTATTTCGATGAATTGTAAGAGCAAAAAAAGTAAAAGATGCTTGGAAGACTCTAAAAGAATATTACCAAGTTAGTGATCAAGTCAAAGTTTTCAAGTTAAAGACATTGAAGAGAGAATTTGAGAATTTGAAGATGCAAGATGCTGAAAGTGTGAGTACCTATTGTGTTAGAGTAAAAGATGTGGAAAATAAGATGGCTACACTTGGTGAAATTGTGAATAATGAGGTTGTGATCAAAAAGTTGTTGAGAACTCTCACACCAAGGTGGAACCATGTTGCCATAATCATAGAAGTAAGCAAGAATTTGTCTACCCTTCAATTTGATCATCTAGTTGGATCTTTAATGTCTCATGAAGAAAGATTGAGAAATTCATTTGGAGAAAGTGATGAGAAAACTTTTTCCTCCAAATTACAAATAGAAAAGAATGAAGATGCCAATAGTAGCATCAAAATTAATCAATTCCAAGGTAGAGGTCAAAATCAGAATTACTCAAGAGGAAATAGAGGCAAAGGTGGTTTTTGAGGAAGAGGTGGTTTCAGAGGAAGAGGTAGAGGCAGATTTGATAAAATAAATATCTAGTGTTATCATTGTAATAGGTATGGCCACTTTAATTATGAGTGTAGATTAAAAGAAGGTAATAATGATAAAAGTGTTCATTATGCTCAAGAAGGTGATGAGAATCCTATAGATAATTTATTTTTATCTTATAACAATGCTGAAAATGTTTCTAAAGATGTTTGGTATTTAGATTCAGGATGTTCTAACCACATGTCAGGGAATGAAATTTTTTTTCCATAATGGATGAAAGTTTTAAATCCAAGATCAAGCTTGGTGATGACAAATAATTAGAAGTTGCTGCAAAAATAGCTATGGAAGTCCATACAAAAGAAGGTATGAAGAGTTTTAAAGACATTTATTACACTCCAAAGTTAACGCATAATTTATTGAGTGTTGGACAATTATGTGAGAAGAATTATAAAGTTGTATTTGAAAATCAACAATGTATAATTTATGATAAGAATCAAGGAAATAGGGTGGTAACAGTTATGCCTATGACAAAGAATAGGATGTTTCCATTGAAGTTTGGTGAACATAACATGAACCTTCTCAATATGGCATATGAGGATACAAGTTGGTTGTGGCATCTTAGTTATGGCCATTTAAATTTTCATAGTTTGAAAATTCTAACATCAAAAGCATTAGTTTTTGGTTTGCCTAAGGTTGAAGAGCATAAGGAAGTTTGTGAAGGATGTGCTAAAGGAAAATATGCAAGAGAGAAATTTCCAAAAGGCAATGCATAGAGGGTTCATTATCCACTCCAGTTAGTTCATTTAGACATTTATGGTCATATGTAGACAAAGAGTTTGGGTAAGTCATCAAATTTTATTAATTTTATTGATGATTACTCATGACCGTGTTGGGTTTATTTTTTGAAGACCAAAGGTGAAGCTCTTGAGACATTCAGGAGGTTTAGAGCCCTTGTAGAAATTTACAAAGGGTGTAAAATAAAATGCTTAAGGACTGATTGTGAAGGAGAATTTTTTTCAAATGTATTTCAAGGTTATTTTGATATGTATGGCATCAGAAGACAACTCACCACTGCATACACAACTCAACAAAATGGTGTAGCTGAAAGGAAGAATCATATAGTGGTGGAGATGGTATGAAGCATGCTACAAACAAAGGGATTAAGTAATTCTTTTTGGGGAGATGCAATTGCTACAATAGTATATATTCTCAATCAGAGTCCCACTAGTGCACTTGATAGGATGACTCTTTATGAAGCCTGGTATGAGAAAAAGACAAATGTTAAGTATTTAAAAGTTTTTGGTTGCTTGGCCTATGTTCATGTTCGTAATTAAAAGAGGTAAAAGTTAGATCCCAAAAGTGAGTCATGTATTTTTGTTGGATATAGTGAGGAAAGTAAGACTTACAGGTTATATAATCCTCTCACTAATAGGCTTATTATGGCAAGATATGTGATTTTTGATGAAGGGGGAGTTTATGGTCATCAAAAGGCCATATGGAGAATTCAAAATCTGTTTTAAATAAGTTATTATGGATGATATTGATCATGGGCATCCCACTAATATTTTTTTTCCAAGTGCTACAAATCCACCAAGTAACCCCTCATCTAGTTTTTCAATTCTAAGTGTAAGTCCAAATACAAGTCCTAGTTCTACAAGGAAGGTAAGAAGATTGAGTGACATTTATCAAATGAGTTCAAATCAAGCACATGAAGAAAATCCAAGAGGTGAGACACTGAATTTTGATTTACTTACCAAGGCTGATTTTGAATCATCATGTTTTGAAGATGCATATACTAATGAAGTTTGGATGCAAACAATGCAAGAAGAGATGGATTCTATTCACAGGAATGACACTTGGGAGCTTACAAATCTTCCACATGACAAGAAGAAGATTGGCACGAAATATGTCTACAAGACTAACTGTAACAGTGATGGAAGTGTTGAAAGGCATAAGGCGAGATTAGTTGCTAAATGCTTCACACAAAAGTATAGAATTGATTATGAAGAGACATTTGCATCAATAGCAAGACAAGAGACCATTAGAATTCTTATTTCATTAACATCTCAAAATAATTGGAGCATCCATCATATGGACGTGAAATGTGCCTTCTTGAATGGGTACTTAGTAGAAGAAGTATATGTGGAACAGCCACAAGGTTTTAAAGTGCAAGGAAAAGAAAATCATGTCTACAAGTTAAAGAAGGGTTTGTATGGCCTCAAATAAGCACTCAGAGCATGGTATGCTAGGATTGATGGATATTTTCAAGATAATGGATTTCAAAGAAGTAAGAGTGAACCTACCCTTTACTACAAATAAGAAGGTAATGATATTATAATTGTAAGTTTGTATGTTGATGACTTGTTGTATATGGGTAGTAATTCTTTGATGAAGGATGCATTCAAAGATTCAATGATGAATGAATTTGAGATGAAAGATTTAGGCCTCATGAAATATTTTTTAGGAATGGAGGTTTATCAAAGGGAGAATAAAATTTTTATTTGTCAAACAATGTATGCTAAAGATATGTTGAAGAAATTTGATATGGTTGATTGTAAACTAGTCTCCACTCTAGTTGCTCATGGAGTTGTGTTGTGTAGAGATGATGGTATTAAAAGAGTTGATGAGACAGCCTATAGAAGTAGTGTTGGAAGCTTAATGTTTCTAAGTCATACAAGACCTGATATTGCTTATTTAGTTTCACTTATTTCAAGGTACATGGCAAAACCATCAAAAATACATGCGAAGGTAGCCAAGATAATTTTGAGGTATGTGAAAGGCACACTAGACTTTGGTATTCATTATTACACTTCTAAAAGGTTTAATCTTGTTTGCTTTAGTGATTCTAATTGGTGAGGTAGTTTGGATGACCAAAAGTCAACATCTAGGAATTATATTTCTTTTGATTCTGGTTTGATTACTTGGAGCTCAAAAAAACAAAGTATAGTTGCCCTTTCATCTATAGAAGCAGAGTATGTTGCAATCACTTTAATAGGTACACAAGTAATATGGCTTAGAAAACTTCTTGAAGAAATTGGAGAGATTCAGGTTTAGCCCACAATTATTTTTTGTGATAATATTAGTGCTATTTAATTGGCCAAGAATCCAATCCATCACAATAGGATAAAACATTTTGATTTAAAACATAATTTTATTTGAGATTTAGTGTAGAAGAAGGTAGTAGAATTGAGATACATCAACACTAAAGAACAGTTAGTAGATATCTTCACTAAGGCAATTGCAAAGGATCAATTTTTGAAACTTAGAGATAAAATTGTGAGCCCTCTCAGTATCAAGGGGGAGTATGTTGAAAAGTGATGCTGAAGTGTAGTTCACTCAGTTATATTTTTAAACTATTAGTGTAAACTTGGTTTGCATGAACAATTTTTGTGGAGCTAAATTTAGACAGTTAGTTAATTTTTAATTAATATATTTTTAGAAAAAATAAAGCCTTAGAAAGGCTAGAGTTAGTTTTAGTTGATATTACATACAAATTATTATTTAGATAAATTTAAAATATTTTATTTAATAATTATAAAAGCATGTTCACATGCAATTCTATTAATACATTGTAATTAATCTTTATTTTCAAGGAGAAAGAGATGATTCCAATAATTTGAAGAAGTATTTTTTAATTTTTGCAATTCTTATTTCTTCTGTATTATGAATATTGTATATATTTGTCTATGATTTAATTTTATTTAAAATTCTACATGGTTGAGCATCGAAAAATGTTAAAAAAATAAAAATAAAAATTGAATCAAACTTTGTATTATTGCTGTCATGTTTACCAAGCAACACTCCCATATTTCACTTCATCAGCCAATGCTCATTTCTATTTTTTTCATATTTTTTTTTACTATTATAGACTTTATTACCAAGTTATTAGGTTTCTAATACATTTTGTTGCATTTTTAAGCACCATGGTAACCAAAGTCATCATTACAAATTGCTTATAAGGTGAAGATATAAATTATCTTCATTTTTTTTATTAAAAAGTATCATCATGTTTATGATAAGAATTAAAAATCAGGTAAAAGTGGATTTTTTCTAAAAGTAAGATTTTATATTATTAATGTAATTATAGGTAAAATTAAAAAATTGAGTAAAATTATATTTTAGAAATTAATAAAATAACACTTTTTAGCATGCAAGGTTTAAGGTCAAAGACCACTAAAAAATTGGTTGATAAATAAAAATTAATATATTAGTCATTATTGTAGTAAAAACTGATTGCAAGTTAACTCATTTATAGAAGATTTGGAAGTTATAAATACTTTGGCTTGTCACCTTATTCACTGAAAGAATATGTTGTGTCAAGTATGGGTTCCCACTCTTGCTAAATACCATTTTTCTCATCTCTTTCCAACTCATGATAAGGTTGTTAATGAAACATAGTTCGCATTAAGGATAGGAAATTTTCTTAAACATAATGCCATAGATACACTCTCTCATACCACCTTTGCTAGAATCATGGTAACTATCAATACTTCTATTGGTCTTCCACCCTTTATTGACCTAATTGTCAAAAAGTGTGTGGACTCAACCACTAGCTATGAAGGTCTATCATTTCAGTGTCATACATGTTTTAACACTAGGCACTTGACCTCTATGTGTAACAACTATAAAAAAAGAAAGGCCTCAACTTGGTGGAATAATTATTCATTTGATCTTCTAACAATGTTTGGACCTGATTACTTTGGTAGTGACGTAGAAGAGGAAGTTCCACCTATAAAGGAGGATGAGGAACTTCTGGTCCAAAGTGTAGAACTTGTTGTAACTAGAATAAATGTGGAGGAAGGAGCTTTGGAAGAAGCTAAGGATAAGCTTTTTCAAAAAAATGATAACATAGTAATGACTAAGAGGGAAGTTATATGCTTGACATCATAAGTTCCTGATCTATCTAGAGAGGTTGCTCTTGAGATTGAAACCCTTGATCTAAAGGTAAAACAAATGGAGCATTCAAAATAAAAATTAGCATCCTTTAATTCATTTGAAATCTCTATAACATTATTATTAGAGTTTGTGGAAGACAAATGGAAGTGGGCTGAAGTGAAAAAGAAATGTAGAAGAATGGTGATCTAAACTGAACCTTCATATGGGAGGGCCTTAGTCTTATAGAGGACATGTATAAGTTTCACGGATGTTAGTTGAACTTTGAGTGGTTATTTAGTACTATATTTAAAGTTTGTTGGTTTTTGTTTCTTTTACTGATGGAAGAGGCATTCATTATGTTATTTAAGGTATTAAATTTATCTCCATTTGTACAAGGTCATGAGACCTTTCTAAACCCATTTATTCACCCTATCAAAAAATAAAATGTGTGTGTGTGTGTGTGTGTGTGTGTGTGTGTGTGTGCACGCGCGCACATGCGTGTGTGTGTGTGCACACACACCCACATGCACATGCACGCACACACACACATGTTAAATGTGTGTGTGTGTGTGTGTGTGTGTGTGTGAGAGAGAGAGAGAGAGAGAGAGAGAGAGAGAGAGAGAGAGAGAGAGAGAGAGAGAGAGAGAGAGAGAGAGAGAGAGAGAGAGAGAGAGAGGAGAGAGAGAGAGAGAGAGAGAGAGAGAGAGAGAGAGAGAGAGAGAGAGAGTGAATTTTAATTTATATTATAGATTTATTTTATCTTATCAATTATTCCATTATATATGTTTATTGGTTTATTTTAAATTCATTTGATATCATGGATAGGGTTTAGATTTGTTATAAAATATAGGTCATCATGAAATTATGATGAAATATTTACTAAGGGGGTTTCATGTTAAATTATTTATGTAAAGGAAAGTGAGGAGAAACACAACAAAATATATCAGAAAAGTAATGGCCAAAATTTTTAATTATGTAAAATAAGCTGGAATATAGTAATAAATATAGGGATTAGTGGGAGGTATTATTCTAGTAGTTCACAACCTATGAGTATGAATCCAAAAGATTGGAATAAGTTGGATCAAAAGATGAAGAGTTAAATCAAACAGTGTAGTTAATATTTAGTGTTTCTGAATGTCCCAAGAGAGAAGCAAACATACAATCACTAGAGAGTACCTCCTAATTTGTCTTTCTACTAGTCACCCATGCAAGAAGGCTCCTCCTTCTTCACATGTTGTACCTCCTTCTCACTACATAGATACTATTCCCATAGAGAAATCCATTCCTCACCTTAATTATCCTACTCATGTTATCTTACAAGAGCATTAATATTCATCAACTACACCTACCTTATCAATCTAGATGATATTGAGAGTCTAGGAACCATCAAAATAAAAAGTATACTTGATCACAATAAGTAAAAACTTGTATAGGTAAATAAGTGAGATACAAAGATAAACTAATGAAGTTTATATAAACAGTAAAAGTAAAGTGGACCTACCTTCACATAACATGTTCTTCGTTCCTTAGGACCTCTTATAGAGTTGTTTTTTCTAATATGAAGATTGGATACTTGTGTGAGAAATTATGTTAAACTTGTGTGTGTGTGTGTGTATTATTATCCTATCCCAATCTAGTAGTTGATTGTACCTCAATGGACCTTGGCTCTATCATGAGGATAACTATGGAGTTTGAGCTTAAATTATAAATAGGAGATGTGTAATGAATCACATATTTTGGTGTGATTAGAATTTTGAATTGTATGTTGCCTTTGGAATCATTACCTTTTGTTTAAATTATTTGGATTTTAACTTTTTTATGTCTTTTGTGATGCCTCCTCTATATGGATTTAGAGTAACCATCATGAGTGATAAAATTAATACACACAGATGAGATTTAGACTTTGTTTTAATAGAGGATAAGTAAGCAAAGATATGACTGAATAAACACTTAGGATTACATATGAATCAATATTTCATCTCAAGTTTTTGTCATATGTATGCTTATTATGTGAAAGGAAGATAAGGGAAGAAAAGAGATCCTAAATAGATCGGTATATGGTGGTGATACTATGAGAAGTATTATTTTCTAATTGATCATATGGTAGAGATATAATACTAAGGGAGTCAAGGTTGTATAACCAATTCACAATAATAATTACCCCATTTTTTAGTGTAATAAGATTAAAAAAAATCATTGTAAAAGAAAATAAAAGAATCCATGAAAAAAGTGAAATTATAAACACAAGTGTTCATTCATGAAAATAATGATACGAATCTATAAGAAAAGGTGAAATATAAGGAAAAAATATAAAGAAAATAAAGCATAATATAATGATCCATGCAAAATAGATAAGTGAAATATAATTAGACACATAGACATGTGTATAAGAGATATAAAAATGGATCACAAATCCAATCCAAATCATAAAGTAAAACATTGTGAAAGAACACCATGTTGTGTTCACAACTAATGATATATTTGACCACAAATATTATCCATAACATATGAAACATCTCTATGAAGATGAATTCTAATACTAGCAAGAGTCTCATCAATCTTCATGAAAAGTTGTGGAAAGACTTATTTTTGTATCATCTAGACTGATAAGGTAGGTGTAGTTGATGAAGATTAATGCTCATGTAAGATAACATGAGTAGGATAATTAAGGTGAGGAATGGATGTCTCGATGGGAATAGTATCTATGTAGTGAGAAGGAGGTTCAACTTGTAAAGGAGGAGCCTTCTTGCATGGGTGACTAGTAGAAAGACAAATTAGGTTTGAACTAATGATATAGTGTAGTTTAGATGTAGTTTGACCTACACTTTACACCAGAGAGAAGCAAACATACACTTCTTTCAAATGAGAACCTTTCCTTCATCAGTGTTTCAACAGGGGATCCTATAGAGATACAAGGATGAAAGACTATCAGAGGTGTTCTAAGACACACTATGGACAACCTATTCACATGCACCTATACTTTGAGCTGGACACTTCTTGTTGAACTATAAGAGAAGAACTCACAATACACTATATATGCTGGCATAAACTTATGAAAAAATGAAAAATAAATGACTTAATATAAGATAAACCCATAGACATATGCAAAAGTGCAACCTTAAATGGAGGTAAAAATACTTCTTTTGATTCAAGCTAAATTTCTTCAGGTCTTCACCATAACAATGTTGAGAGATATTTTCTCAAATGAGAAGTTAAAACTATATTGAAAGCTTGGAAATAGATAATTGACAAGTCAAAAGATGGAAACCCATGTTCGTTAACACTTTTACAGAGATCACAAGCCCATGCTACTACCGTATCCTTCCAATTACATATGAGAGAGTCATGTTGTAGGTGTCCAAGTCATTGCCCTTGATGTCATAGGCCTGCAAGAGTATGGTATACTCCTTATAGCAACTGACAAGGCCATCCCCAAGTTATGTTGACTAGGTCATGCTCTCTTCAATACTCAGTGCAATTGGTTGTGCATTAATGGCAAAGTGTGAAAACATGGGTTATTCCCCTTTATAGTTCAAAAACTAATCCTTTTATTGGATTTTGATAGAGACTATTTCACTTACGTGCATTTATTCTTCCTACTGATGACACCTATGCCACCTACCTTGGTTTGGTTCATCCTCAAGTTTGTGGTTTGACTTGTTATGCCATTTGGAGTGTTTTAAGCTTTTGTTTTATTGTGCACATGGCTGTGCTTTGGGTTACCCACCTTGTTTTTTGTTACTTTTCTATTTCCCTTTTGTCCTAGCCATTTAAGCTCTCGGTGCTTATTATTTTCTCCCAAGCTCCTTTCTATGCTTGCTCACTCATTCATTATGTAGGATTTTGGGGTTTGAATTCCTTCGAATAAAATGTCTAAAGGAATTCCTTTGAACATTTTCTCTAAAGGAATTCTCCTTTGGGCTTGCACTCTTTGAATTTCCTTTGGCAGGAGTTCATGCTTCCTTTTCTGAATTCCTTCAGACAAAATGTTTGAAGGAATTCTCCTTTGATTACTTCCCAATGGCTAGTTTACTACCCTAAAATTGATGTTCATGGGCTCATTATCAGACATTATAATCCCAATAGATAGCTCGTCATCTTGAAGTTAACATTCATGGGCCTGCCATCAGACATTCAAATTCCAATGGCTAGCTTATCACCCTGAAGTTGATGTTCACGGGCCCATCTCTCACTAGGATAATTACTTTGGCATCTTTGCATATGAACTTTTTTGAAGGGAAAGTGACCCTTTAGAAATATTGAAATGGTCATTCGACATTCAAAAATGACCTTTGCCTTTACAAAAATACCTTCAAAAAAGCTGTAATGGTCCAATTTGAAAAGAAAATGACCCTTCAGAAAAATGGAAATGGTCCACTTTCATAACCAAGTGCCCCCATTAAGACACCTACCCTTTGGACTTCTTGTCTTTTGAATTTCTTCAAAAATTCTATGGCTATCGAATTTCTTTGAACAAAATGTCTAAAGGAATTCCTTTGAATATTTTGTTCAAAGGAATTCTCTTTTGGCTTTTTATCTTTAGTTTTCCTTCAGAGAATAGTCTGAAGAAATTTATTCATACATTTTATCTAAATGAATTATTTTCACTTGTCACTTTTTTATGAAGGGCAAGTTCCCTTCGGGCTTCCTATCTTACCCCTTTGTCTCAATCAACTACCCTCCATAAGGGTATTTTGAGCCAAAAGTGCCCTTTAGAAATTTTGAATGGGTCCTTACACTGATGAAAAGCCCTTCATAAGGTCTATTATGCTTTAAAACATACCCTTCAAAAGTTATGTAAATATCCATTTTACCTTTGAAGTGTCTCTCATAAGGGTACATACCCTTCAAGGAATTTGTAAATGATCCTATAGAATGCCTAGGTGCCTTCCACGAAAAAGCACTTGCCTTAATAAGCGTCTAAGACCAATTCAGGATCTTCTAAAGGACTTACTCAAAAGCTTTGAAGTAAAGATGTCTCAAAACCCGATTGCTTATTCCCTACCCTTTCAAGTTTGTGAATGACTCCAACTCATGAAAACTAGCAAGTAAAGGACTTTGCAAAACTTGAATTGCAATGGAACTAGCCATAGACCCCTTCGGGTTTGTCAAGTGTTCATGTTTTTCACTTGTAAAGCTTATAAGTAATGTTATCATGAGAACCCGATTTGCTCTGTGAGTGCTATAAAAGACTAATGCTTGATGAAACAACACCTACACTTGCATAAAATCAACATTTTCCTTGATTTTCAAAAGGGTTAAGACCTATTTTTAGGTCAAAAAGGCATGCAGAACAAGACTTCAAGGTAAAATAATGTGGGTGCCCATTTTGGCATGTAAGATTCACAAAATGGTCAACAAATTGGTGACTCATAAGGGAAGCATGCCTATTATGCCCGAGAAGACTAGTGGTCTAAATTTCCATTGGGCATGGAGTCAAGATGCAGCTTGAAAAGTTGGCAACAACCTTGTAAGGACCTAAGAACCAACATAGATTTTACCCTAAACAACAAGAAAAAAATGTACACAAAGGCTAAAAAAACTACACACATGCATAATAACACTTAGGGAAAATGAAATACAACCTAACAGAAAGAAAACTACTATGTACAACTAGCCAAATATGCTCTTCTCCCTTCTAGATCAAAAGGAAAACTTCTTAAGTCCCTTTCAAGGTGAGATGAAACAAAGTACCAAACATGCTTTTCTTTGAATTTAATGCTTTGTAGATCAGGACTCTTTCTTGGCACTTCACTTGGTCTAGTCTCGAAGAGGTCATCTTTGAATAGGTCTCTAATGATGAGATATTCCTCTTGAACATGTTCAGACATTTCATATTTTTTCCCACTCTTTGTCTCATGGTCAACTTGTATCTCTTTAGTAGGCATGTCTCCAAGAGGACTAGTTTCATGTCCCTCATGTTACTTAGAAGCTTCAGGCCCACATGATTCTTCTTCATCATTCTAGATCTAATGGGTTCCTTCTAAAAGGTGATATTCCTCCTTGATGACTTCAAAAATATCATCTTCAGATTCACCAACCTCTTGAAAAGATAAATATGAAATATTGTTTCCCCTTTGCATACTTATTTGGGTCCTAATGCTACCTTATCCACCCTTAGATAGCTCATAGCCTCCTTGAAGAAGAGTGTAACTTGCCTTAATGACTTCAAAAAAATCATTCAAATAATTACCAAGAATCTATCCATACTCTTCCATGATGTCTTGCAAAGTGAGAAAAGAGTTAATGATCATCTCTTCCTCATCAAAGATAGAGGTAAAAGCTTGTGACTTGTCTTCTTATTCACGAAGGGGGGTACCTATGGTGATATCCTCCCCATCTTCACTCATGAAGTCTCCTTGATTAGTCATGAATTGAGCATACTCCTATTTAATTGCTTCCCTCCAGATGGATTCTTCAACATAAGAAAAACATTCTTCATTTACCAGGCAAGGAGGTGAAACCCAAGGATTGTCAAAATCAGGATGGGAATGGAATGTAGGGGATCTTTTTGAAAGTTCATGAGAAAATGGGGGCAAACCTTGAGACAGAATCACTTGATTTTATTCTCTCCACTTGACCAACACTTCATCAATATCAAAATTAGCTTGAGGATTGGTAAAAGAGTTGTATTTTGGCATAAGCTCCTTTGAAGGTCTGAAAATTCCATCTCACTTTCACTTAGAAATATCATCTTTACCTCTAATTCTTCAATTTTCTTAGCTAGATTTTCTTGAAAGAGTCTTTGTTGGAGCTCATAGGAATCATCACCGAAATGGGGAGTGCATGAATGCTACAATGGAGTACAAGAAGCTTCTTTAGGAAGGGTGGGAGGGACTTGAGAAGGACTAGCCTCATTTTCTACTTTGCACTCTTTAATATTTCCCTTATCCTCCTTTTTGCTCCATGACTCAACTACTTTACTCTAGCTCATGATCTTAGGACTGGAAGTCTCCTTTGAGGGTGATGGGGTTTTAATATGAGAGGGTCGTGAGGGTTTGGATTCCACTTCCCTTTCTACCAATATAGACTGTTGCATGGGAATATTTACCAACTCAATCTACCTATCAAGATTGGCCTTAAACATAAGATTTTCTATTTCAAAACCCTCCTCAACATTCTTGGCGAAAGGAATTTGATAGGATTGACTTGGCTCATGAGTAGGGGTTGCGTATGTATAATATTAAACTCGGGGCAACATGTATTCAGGTTGATAGAATTGGTAAGGCTACCTCTCATGAATACTTAGCTTTTTTCCAAAGATACAATCAAACCACTCACATCCAACATCTCATTTGTAAGCCTTTACCAATTGTATCGTTCAATAGGATTCCATTCACTCTTGACCAGATCTAATGCATTTCTCACTTCATGGATAAAATGAGTAGGAATTTTTTGGCCAGATCCCCTTCTACTATCAAGCCCCACTACATACCATTCATACCACAATAGTTCTTGTTTGAAGGTGGAAATGGGTGAATTGGAAAGAGGATTAGGTTGAGTAGGAGAAGTAACACATTGAGAAGACTTGGCATAAGATTGATATAGCTCATGATAGGGCTAAAATTGGTTATATTGGACCTGGTAAGGATCAACACAAGGATGGTACGGATCATAGCCAGGCTAGCCAAGGACTTGCTCAAATTGAGGATGAAGAGGTAATACCTACAATGTTTCACCAACCTGAAAAGGGAAAAACACATAACCGTATACAACCATGAAACTTCATAATGAAACATACTACCAAAGCTCTTCAAATGATCACTCAGGCTATTCAACTAGTTGATGTATCTTTGAAGTCACCATTGGTGTTGATTAAATGCCTCCATAGGCTGATTTATTGAAGAACACACCAAAAATTCTTCAGCTCTTAAATAAAATTTCCCATCGGGAGTGCCAAAAACTATTGACATTGTATATTCCACCCTCTAAAGTGAGGCCCATCTCTCTTCCTCCACACAGAATAATGGAGACATTCCTCTTTTTGTGGGTTGCAAACTTGAGGGATGAATCTCTAGATTAGGGGCTAGCTCCCCTTGATGCACCTTGAGGCCCTGAATTTCCTGTTGGTAACAATGGGGGGGGTTGAAAAGAGAGAAATATTGAAAATAGAACCTAACTAATGAGGTGATTCACCAAACTATTTGGTCTACTTAGATTTGACCTACACTTTACACTAGAGAGAAGCAAACATACACTTTATTTGAATGAGAACCTTTCCTGCATCAGTGTTTCAACATGGGATCCTATAGAGATATAGGGAGGAAGGACTATCAGTGGTGTTCTAAGACACACTATGGACAGCCTATTCACATGCTCCTATACTCTGAGATGGACACTTCTTGTTGACCTACAAGAGAAAAAATCACAATACACTAGATATGCTGGCATAAAATTATTAAAGCATGAAAATGAAATGACTTAACATAAGAGAAAACCATAGACATATGTAAAAGTGCAAGGTCAAATGGAGGTAAAAATGCTTCTTTTGATTCAAGATAAATTTATTTAGGGCTTCACCACACAAATGCTAAGATATCTTTTCTCAAATGAGAAGTTACCAATAAATATAAAGCTTGGAAAAAAATAATTGACAAGTCAAGGGATGGAAACACATGATGAGTTAACACTTATGTATAGAACATAAGCCTATGCTACTACTGTATCCTTCCAATTTCATATGGGAGAGCCATGTTGTAGGTGTCCAAGTCACTACCCTTGTTGTCCTGGGCCTAGAAGAGCATAGAATACTCCTTATATCAACTAATAAGGGCATCCCTAAGTTGTGTTGACTGGTCCATGCTCTCTTCAATGTTGGGTGTAACTAGCTATGTATTACTGGTAAAGCATTAAAATATGGGTTTCTCCTCTCTATAGTTCAAAAACCAATCCTTTTATTGGTTTTTGATAGAGACTATTTCATGTAAGTGCCTTTACTCTTCCCACTAATGACACCTGTTCCACCTGCCATGGTCTAGTTCATCCTTGGGTCTATGCTTTGACTTGTTATGCCACTTGGAGCATTTTGAGATTATGTTTTATTATGAATGTGGCTGCATTCTAGGCTACCCACATTATTTTTCCTTACTTTTCTATTTCCCTTTTGTCTTGGCCATTTAGGCTCTTGGTACTTATTATTTTCTCTTGGGTTCCTTTCTTTACATGCTCACTCTTTTTTTTTTTGGGATTTCAGGATTTGAATTCCTTTCGACAAAATGTCTTAAGGAATTATCCTTTGGGCTTACACTCTTTGTCTTTCCTTTGGTGGGCCTTTGGGATTCCTTTTCTAAATTCCTTCAGACAAAATGTCTGAAGGAATTCTCCTTGATTACTTCCCAATGGCTAGTTTACTTCCCTGAAGTTGATGTTCATGGTCTTGTCATCAGACATTTGAATCACAATAGCTATCTCATCACCCTAAAGTTGAAGTTCATGGGCCTATCATCGGACATTCGAATCCCAATGACTAGCTTATCACCTTGAAGTTGACATTCATGGGCTTTTTTCTCACTAGGACAATTCCTTCATTACTTTTGCAAATGAACTTTTTTGAATGGAAAGTGAACCTTCAAAAAGATTGAAATGGTCCTTCGATATTTGAAAATGACCTTTGCCTTTAGAAAAATACCTTCAAAAAATTTGTAATGTTCCACTTTGAAAAGAAAGAGACCCTTTCAAAAAATGGAAATCGTCTACTTTCATAATGAAGTGCTCCCCACAAAGACACCTACCCTTCAGAATTCTTGTCTTTCAAAATTCTTTTGACATTTTGTGACTGTAAAATTTCTTTGGAAAAAATGTCTGAAGGAATTCTCTTTTGGCTTTTCCTCTTTGGTTTTCCTTTGGACAAAAGTTTGAAGAATTTTTTTCGGACATTTTGTCTGAAGGAATTCTTTTCGCTTGTCACTTTTTTTTGAAGAGCAAGTTACCTTCAAGCTTCCTATCTTTCCCATTTGCCTCAACTAGCTACCCTCCGTAAGGGTATTTTGAGACAAAAGTGCCCTCCAAAACATTTACAGTGGTCCTTAGGCTGATGAAAATCCCTCCACAAGGTCCATTCTTCCTTCCATCATACCTTTTAAAAGCTTTGTAAAGGTCCATTTTATCTTTAAAGTGTCTCCTGCAAGGACACATACCCTTCAGGGAAATTTCAAATCACCCTATAGAATACCCAGGTGATTTCCATGGAAAAACGTTTGTGTTAAGAAGCGTCTAAGACCAATTTGGGCTCTTCTAAAAAATTACTTAAAATCTTTGAAGTGAAGACGTCTCAAAACTTGATTGCTTCTTCCCTACACTTTTGGGTTTGTGAATCACTGCAACTTATGAAAATTAGCAAGCAAAGGACTTTGAAAAACCTAATTTGTATTAGAACTGGATATAGACCCCTTCAAGTTTTTCAAGTGCTCCTAATTCTCACTTATAAATATTATAAGTAATGATGTTTTGAGAACCTGATTTACTCTATGAGTACTGGAAAAGACCAATGGTTGATGAAACAACCCCTGCACCTGCACAAAAGTAGCTTTTTCCTTGATTTTCAAAAGTGTTATGACCTATTTTTAGGGAAAAAGGGCATAAAGAACAAGGATTAAATGAAAAATAAGGGGGGTGACCATTTTGGCATGCAAGATTCATAAAATGGTCAACACTAGAGTCATAGATACTTTGGACCTAATCATTCTTAAACTCTGCAACTATCCTAGCCCAAATCTCCTAAGTCAATATGACCTAAATTTGTATCTGTAATCTCTATTGTGTTAGAATCTAAACTGGGAGTCACTCTAGGACCTTTGGATTTGACGTTTATTTGCTTAGGAGACATGAAAACTAAGTTTATTACTTATGAGAAACCAATTGTGAAAGTTGGTAGGATCTATAGGTGTTTAAATAAGTTCAAATATTTGACATAAGTAAGAGGTGCTTGAAGTAGGTGAAAGCTCCGTAGAGGTTGAAGATGTTCTACACAATGTAGAATTCCATGGGGATGAAAGGTTTTTGGAGCAAGTCCACTCTCCATAAAGGACATAGAAGCTTTTAAGAATCAAAGGTGTCTGAAGGAATGCTAAAACCCATAGGGGTGTAGGGTGCTTGAGGTAAGTCCAATGTCCATGGGGACCTTGGAGGTATATTTAGTGAATATTATCTATTTTTTAAAAGTGGTATATGCTGGGGAATATTTCTTTTGGCTAGATGAAAACCCATATTTTGATTGAAAAGTCTTTGAAGAATTGGCTAAGGGTTTTTTGGGTAATTGAATTTTTTTAGAACATAAGAACCCAAGGAAACCCTAGAAGACTCTAAAATATCTATCCACAACCTAAAATCTTGAAATAACAACCAAAATCAATCCACCAAATATTACAATGGTAACCCAAAAGATCCCCCAAACTAGACAATCTCAACAAAAACCTAAAATTGGAAAAATAACTTTGCAAGAAATTATAAATAACTCGAAATCTTCAAATGTAAGAATAATGGAAAAAAATCACAATTAAAGTACCGTGAAAAAGAGAAAAGATGATGTTTTGAATATGTTTTACAGTTGTGGCTCAAACTTGAAGGTACTTTCTTGACATGTGGCTCGAGGTTTAGGAGGCACAAAATCATTGTCAGAGATCAAAAAACCTTCTTAGCAATTAAACAAATGATAAAAAACTCCCAAATGACTTAGTTTTTGTATGAAATAATATAATTAATTCAATTTAAAGGTGGTTGGTGGTGGAACTTTGAGCTACTTGGAATAGGTCCCATGTTCATGGGATATGAATGTCTTGGTTTGGTGGAAGGTGGAACTTAGTAGGCACTTTGGACATTTTCAAATGTGCAAAGTATAATTTGGGTTTTGAATTCCACTAGGGGGTATATATGTTTTACGATATCCAGAGCATATCATGAATTTTTCATGTTCTCAAATGTGCAAAGTTTTTGCAAAATTTTATATTCCATCAGTTCATATGCTTTGTGGGATGTGGAGCCCATCATGCATTTTGCACATTTGTAATTTGTAAAATGCACATCAAGTTCTGGATTCTTCTACAATGGAAGGTAATTTCTCTGAGGGATCGAAAACCTATCAATCACTTTACACATTTTTTAATTTGTAAAATGCATCCAGAGTTTTAGATTTTATAGTGTAAAAAAGGAAAAGATGGGTTTTTGGTGGTTTTAGGGGGTTTCCAAAAAGATAAAGGGTATCTCCCTTAGGGTATCAGATGTAATGATATTTTTGAGACAAAAATATCAACAGTCTCCACTCCCCTCCACCACCCTATGTTGGTATTGAGCTCTCATCCCATGATGACAAAGATGTGGTTCATTGAGCCCTCAAATGTCAAAGGCTTGGGGACCCTAGGTAGCCTCAAGTCCTTAAGATCATGTAGACACTTTTCAAATATTCAATATTATTATTAATATTCTTTAACAATTTTTAAAGACTTTAAAGGTATTTAGATAAAATTTAAATCTATTTTTTCTTCACTTAAATTCCTTGCACATTTCATGCCAAAATTATTTTTTCAATAAATTTATAAAGACCGTAGGTGAGTCTCAGAAAGTACAAACCCCACCCACCCCACCAAATAAATAAATAAATAATAATAAATCACATCAATATTTTTACAAAAAACCTAAACTATCCCCATGATAGATAAATTAAAATGATAATATATTTTGGCTTGGAGATCAAAACTACCTATAGAGTTTTTTTCCACTTACCTATTCTTTTAAATAGTCTAGATCTTCAATTATATTGCAGATTTATTATATAAAACATTCTTTTTCTTTCTCATTTAGGTTTTAAATTATAAATAGAATATTTTTTTGATGAAAATATAATAATTATAAGAAGCTTTACATGTGAAAACTTTTGAAAATTGGGAGAAATAAGGATAATTTTTTGTAAGCTCATATTTATTTATTCCTTATAAAAATAGGATTTCTATATTTAGTTTCTTTTATCAAATTTTTAGTTCTTAAAATACAATGACATGGAATTATGTATATTGATATTTTTTTATTTTTTTGATATATAATTCTAAATTTATTCTTGTAGTTGTGAAATTTATATAAATGTAATTCATAATAACCCATCTCTCATTAATATGAATGATTCACTCAAGACTCAATACATCATGAAATATGGTTCGATTTACATTGATTTAAAAACACATATCTAAATTCTAAATTTATATCCATAATTTAGTCCACTGTATAGAGAGTACCACTTAAATAAATTTAAAGAGCAAGGGAGATTCATAATTAATGGTAGCAATGCACACCATTTGATAAAGCTTTTGTAAATGGGCTCGTAAGCTAAGTGTGATTCATTTTGGTTGAAACTCAATGAAAAAGCATGCTGAAGAAAGAGTAGTATTAGGATGGGTGACATCCTATGATTTCTTGTTGCATTAATCACATGAGAATCACCTAGATGCAATGATTATTGAGTGGAAAAATAATACGTATCATAAATGGGTTATTATGAACCACTACTTATGAACAATGTGTCGACCTAGGTTGAGTTGAAACTACACAGTTAAATCTAAATATCATATCAATAACTTCTTGCAATATAAAAAATCTACCACTTAAATAAATATAAAGAACTACGATTTTTATAATGAAAGTTTCATAAGGAAAACCACTTGTTGAAGGTTTTGAAAATGGATTCAAAATATAATTATGATTTACTATGGTGGGGCCTCCATGATCAAGTACATTGGAGTATAATTAGTATTGGGATAGATGACCTCTCGAGAAGTCTTAGTGTTTCACCCTATGAGAAACACATAAATGCAATTCATGTGTTGAGTAAACCATTCATAGTCATGATAGGTACGCTATGGTGAACCACTAATGATGAAATATTACTTGAATATGTGCATTAAAAACTACAATAAAATAATGTCCATATTTTGATGAACTATGGAAAAAATACCTGTTAAATAAATTTAAAGAGCTATGGAGCTCCATAATGAGTGATTTATAAGGTACATCACTATACAGAATAAAAATTACCACTCAAATAAATTTCAAGATCTATGGAGCTCCATAATGAATGGCTCACAATGCATAACACTAGTTAGAGGTGATTTTTATGGGGTTGGAGGCTAAGTGTGATTGATTGTGGAGTAAGATCCATGGATAAATATGCTTGAGCTAGATTATTAGTGGTATGGGTGATGCCTTTTAAAGTATCAATGATTCATCCATGTGAGCATCAGCTAGACATAATGAGTACTGAGTAAATTATTTCTACACAAGAGAGATAGTTTATTGTGGACCACTACTTCTAAAATATAGGTCAACATACGTTGACATGAAATAAATAAATTGAATCCTAAAATTATATTAATAATTTGATGCACTAAAAAAATTATTGATTAAATAAATTTGGAGGGATAAGGATCTTCATAATGAATGGTTCATAGGGAAAACCACTTTTTCAAAGTTTTCCATACAGGGTTGAAATATAAGTGTGATTGATTATAGGGAGAATTACATCTTAAATGCATTTTACCTAGAGTTTTATTAGGATGCATGACCTCCTAGGAAGTATCAGTGCTTCATGCATGTGAGCATCACCTAAATGTAATTAGTGATGAGTAGACCATTCATTCCCATCATATATGGGTTATTTTAAATCACTATTTATGAAATTTGGGTTGATGTAGGTTGAATTAAAAACATGGATTTAAATCTTAAAGTTATATACATTACTTGATACACTATGGGTAAACTACCACCTAAATAAATTTAAAGATCAAGGGAGGTCCATAATAAATGGATCATAAGGCACAACCCTTGATGAATGTTTCAAAAATGGGTTCAAAAGATATGTATAATTAATTTTATGGGAAGTTCAATTATTAATCATGGTTAAAAGAGAGAAATAATGGGATGAGTGAGCTTTTGTGATGTCCCAACACTTCATGCATCATGCAAAATGTGGTGAGTGGATAATTCAAACTCATTAGAGATAGTTTATTTTAAAACACTAATCATGAAATATGGGTGGATGTATGCTAACTCAAGATTATGTAGTTGAATCCCAAAATTATATCCATAATTTTATTTACTATATAAATACTACCACTAAAATAAATATAAAGATGAAGTGAGACGATTAATGCATGTTACATAAGGCACAACACTTGGTGAAATTTTTGAAAATGGGGTAAAAAACCAAGTGTCATTGATTTTAGCAAAAAATACATGACTATGCCCACTTAGGCTTGAGTATTATTGGAATGGGTGACCTCTTGTTAAGTCCCGATGTTTCATTCATATGAACATCAAGTAGATACAATTACTATTGACTACATAATTCATATTTATGAGAATGGGTTCTTATGAAATAATAATCTTTAAATATGGGTCAACATAAGTTGAATAAAAAATATGTACTTGAATCAATAAATAATATCCATAATCTTATACACTACCAAAAAACTATCACTTAAAAAAGATTAAACAACTATGGAGAGCTAAAATGAATGGTTTTTAAGGCACGCCACTTTATGAAGATTTTTTAGATTAGGTCACAAAGTAAGTTTGATTGATTTTATTAGAAAATAAAATATTAAGTGTGCTTGAGATTGAGTAGTATTAGGATGGGTGATCTTGTGGGAAGTCTTGGTGCTTTATCTTTGTCATCATAACCTAGATGTAACTAAAACTTAGTGGATTATTCATAATCATCATCAGATATGGGTTATTGTGAACAACGGATATTTAAATTTGGATCAACATATGTTGAATCTAAACTATGTAGTTTAATTCTAAAATCACATGCATATCCCTAATCTCTTAGAATTTAGTAAACACCTCATACTTATGGTTGATACGATGTACCTAGGTTTTCATTGAATAATAATTTTTTAGATAATAACAATAGAAATATTTTATCAATGATGTAAATTGCAAAGCTTTAATCACATCACTGTGCATTAGCTACAAAATCCCATATACTCTTGTAGCATTATGGGGAAAATTGACTCAAATATATATATATATATATATATATATATATATATATATATATATATATATATATATATATATATTGTTGACAAAATTATTATATAAAGGACAATAAGAAATTCCTTCATCCTTACCTTTAGTTTGTAACTCCCAAATGTATTTTTCTCTAGTATGTATGAACCTTTGATTCCAAATCAATCTTCAGGTAGTGTAGTGTCTAATCCAGTTATTTAAAAATATTAAGAACTATAGTGTTATTGCAATCCATCATTTATAGTACTTTCCTCAATTTGAATAAATTTGTTTTAAATACCATTGATATTATAATTTTCTTACAACTATAATTATTAAATAATACTTAAAAACCCATATCATTTACCTTGCTTATAAAAATAGGATTTCTAGTCAGTCTTGGAATATATCAAACATTTAGGAATGTATTAAACCTTATTTGTTTGAGCATAAACTTGAATATTCATTGGCCTATGATATTTTATGTTATGTTGATTACATTAATATTTTCATATTCAAAAAATTACTCCAATGAGGAGTATTACAAAATTAAACACCTATTGCAATGAGCAATGCATCATGGGATGTAACTTTAAAATTCCAAGAATAAATTCATTGAGTCTTCAATATATAGAACCATTAATATAGATATGGGATCTTAAGTTGACCTAACCTTTTCAAACTTAGTATATAAAAAATTATTCTTAAAATGCTTAGTTTTAAAATGTTTCCAAAATTTATGTAGAGTTATTCTTAGAGTATTATATTTACTATTATAATTTGATTATTTTGCATTAATTCAATTTATTTATCTCTTGGGAATAACACCTCAAAAAAATTTCATCATTCATTCAATGACCTTATATGTATTTTCATCTAATTTATTTTGCTAACAATGCTAAAACTACATCTTCTATCTATACTGTAGATACGACACTACTAATGACCATAACAAGTTGATCTAATGAACAAGGAAAATAAAATATCATAGTCATACACTTTTCTTATTCATACATTTTAATCTTAATTTAAAGGAATTGAATTGTAGTAGAGAATTAAATTCATTCATATGTCATCCTACATAGCCATAGGCATTCATCATTAGGATGTACACCTACTTTAGAAGAAAAAAATATTTCACTAAATACTTTTCTTATACAAAATTTGTAGCTTAATTAAAATTTTATTGGTTTTATATTCTCTAAATCAGACACCACTACTAGTGGTAGTCAAACAAGTGATACAACCAAATGCCAAAGAACCAAGACCTGGCGAACTAATTAGTAGACACTACTTTCCTCTAGTAACACAATTAGCATTGAGTAATCTTTCAGAAAACGTTTTCAAAGTTGACATCATAAGTAAATATCTTATGTTACACTTCTTCTTGGATGCCCCCCTAAGTGGAGAGCCATAGTGCAAGACTAAACTGAAATGCTTTTACAATTTATCTATTTTTAACCTTAGTATATTATACCTTGTCTTTTGTAGCTTATTGATACTCTGGTAGTGTATTTTCAACTAGTTTGGGGGGCTAAGATTTGTCTTATGCTAATGCAACATTTTTGGATTTGCCCTAATTATAACACAATCTAGATTAGATTTTGTAGAGTTATCTAGTTTAGAGGTTTCTAGAAATGGGTATGAATTCTTATTTAAAGTGATTGGATCTACCAATAGGTATTCCTTAGTCTATAAGGGGATATTAGGGTGCCTATTTTACATAATATGTTTGAGATCATCTAAAGAGAACATTGAATCCTCACTTCTAGGATCATCGATAAATATAAAGTGGGAAAGAAGGGAGTCCTTACACTAAGAAGATTTTTTTTTTCTTATAAATTTTCTTCATTTTTTATTCAAATGTCTAGTATTATAATAACTACGGTAGTGGAAGAACAAGAATTCATAGTAAAGGGGTTGAGACCATGAGCGATCTTGTAGTTGTAAATTTTTTTTTAAGGTAGGTCTTTATAATTTTATATATTAATAAGAATCTTGATAGAAGTAATTTGGGAAAAGTCCTTCATTTTTGGATGTATTATTAGAAACTCACTCAAGGATTTACCAATTGCTTTGAGATTAGATTATGTCCAAAATTGAAGAGGAAGATGAGGTAAGTGAAACCTGATAGGTTGTATATTGAGAGGTTTAAAAGGAAGATTACATATAGGTGACCATGGTTTTAGGATCAAGATGTGGTGATTCAAGCTCCAAACTGCTTTTGAATCTTCTCTTTTTCCTTAAAATGAATAATAATAATAATAATAATAATAATAATAATAATAATAATAATTTGTACACATGGGTAGATTTAAACTTTACCTTCCAAGAGGTGTTTCAATGTCTTTGTGATCTAGGCATGAAGTTATAAGAGTTTTGGCCAATAATCCACAAATATACAAATAGATCCATTGGATAAGTATCATGTTTCAGATTGAATCACTTATTTGGAATCATGCTCATAGAAAACCACTAAAGGATTAGAGGATGCAGGCTTGAGAGGTTTTGGGTTAGATATGTATGTTGGCTTACACGAGACAACCTCATCAAAGGATCTTGGCTTCAGGAATTTCACATGAGCTTCCATATCCATAATTTCCAAACCCCTGAAACTCTTCATGATCAATGGTTTTATTTAGCAATTAGTTATTTTATGAGGTTCAATCACCTGTCATAACTTGTTCTATAGTTTTCATGCATATCATGGATGTCACTTGCCTCTGTCACTAAAACTGGGTTGCTAGTCATAATCCTACCCTATCATTCTTCCAATGTAATCCCAAATTCAACAACAAGAAGATGAGAAGAAAAAGAAGAACTAGTAGCAAGGACCCACAAGATACATGAACCACATAGGGTCGATGAATGATTTGGGGGTTATAGGTGAGTTGGTCAAACATCTTCATATTATAGAGGTTTAGATCTACCATAGGTAGAGTTAATAGTTGGTCCCTATAATTTTGAAATTTCCTAAGAAGGGTGGATATGATGAGGACTATTGGGAGCCATTAAAGTGTTAGGAAACATGTTATATTATATGATTTGAATAATGAAAAGAATAATTAGTAAAAGGATAACTTACCAATAATAACTACAAAATACATTGTATAATTTAACACTTCACATTTTGATCTTTAGTTTCCACTTTATTGATGGTATGCTGCCAAATCTCAACCAAAGAGTAGTCAAAGTAAAAAATAATGACAATAAATTAGACCTACTCTCAATATGTTATCTATTTCTAATTAATTTAGAGAAGCCAGTAAGGAATATCCATAAACTTGTTCTAAACCACTGAGTGTTCATCAATTGCAAACTAGATCCAAAGGCCAAACATAAAATATTAAGACACTTCATAACTTCTAGGAAGATTTGTTCTGGTTCTTTGAGCATTAGGAATGTGTCATCTATAAAATTCCCATTAATGAGATGGTAATGTGGTTGGGTAAAAAAAACTTGAAATAAATCCCCTCTTAGCCTTAGAGGCAATAATATATCCTAAAACTTATGCAAAGAGAACATATAACATTAGAGCAAGAGGGAAACCTTGCCTGATAAAGAGATGTAGGAAAATGTTATTAGACTTAAATCCATAAATAATTAGGCAATCTAAAGCATCTGAAAGCATAGGTTGGACTAGCAAATTGAAGTGTTGGATGAAACCTAGAGTGTTTAACATAACTAGGATAAAAGGCTATTTTATTATATTTTAGGATTTTTAAAATTCAAGCTTGATAAAAATGGTTTATTGATGAGAACTTCTAGCCCATTCCATTCCATTTAATATGAAAATAGCATTATAAGAATATACCTATCTATAAGGAGATTGGTTTGATTAGGTCTAGTAATTATAGGAAGAATAAAAAAAAGCCAATTGGCAAGAGCTTTGGTGATAATTTTTTAGGAGACATTCAATAAGGTGATGAGATACCAATTTGTAAATAGCTTTGGATAACCCACTTTGGGTGTAAACTTAATATTTCCTTGATTAATTAAATCTCTAAAATAATGGTTTTTTAAGGTTTATTTATAGACCTAAAACAAGTCGACCCCAATAAACTTCCATGTATTTTTATAAAATTTACATGAGAAGCCATCAAGGCCAAGGGCCTTGTCATTAATCATGCATTGGAGAAAATTTGTGAGTTGTTCTAAGGTCAAGGGTGAGTCACAAATCCATTTTTCAAGCAATTTAACATTGTGGGTAACGATGTTGAGGCATTCTTACAAATCCTGATAGATTTTTTAAGTAGCCTCTTAGGCTTTGAGCATTAGTTGGTAGTGATTCATGGGAGGTAGGTGAGATTGGATTATGTGAATTTCATGGTCTATATATTATCATTATCATTTTTGGACTTGAGAAACTTAAATAAGTCTTTCAATTATTTGTCTCCAACCTCAATCTAGTATAACCCAACACATAATTATGCCCCTCTCATAGTGTGACCATATGCCACCTTAATGTGGTTTTTTATGGAGGTAAAAATATTCTACAAATGTGTATAAAAAATCTTAATCTCAAGAAATGAGGACACCCTATAGAGTCTGATAACATTAACCTGCTCACAAGACTACCTAACATGCACAACTTGCTTCCCATATTGGTAGATGAAAGTGGTGGTGTGAAAAATGGCCTAATTCCACCACTTAATCTAGTTGGTGGAATAAAAAGGGTAAGGTCCCAAGTTCCAAACTTTTGAAATAAAATATATGGTTTAAAAATGGCCTAAGAGAATGTATTGAGGTGAAATTGATTACATGGCACATTGTATAGTCATGTGACCCATTCCACTCTAGACGAGATAAGATTATGATTGAAGAGAACCCATTATAAATGGATAGTGAAAAATTGGGCATTAATTTTGGAAAGGATATATTTTTTTTTGGCATCATATAATTTTAAAGTCTTTTTAGCATGTAGTGATTCCCAGCATGCTAGTTACACCATGTAAATAAAGACATGGTATTAAATGAGTGTATCGAGAAGAGAGGAACAAAAGATGAAATTTATTATTTAAATAATATCATTCTTCAAATTATTTGAAGTACCACCTCATATATAAGGAACCAAATTTGTCCTTATAATTCTCAATCATATTAAAATCACTGCACTCTATCCATGAGGTAATGGCAAGGTTTTTAGCTAAGGATCACCAAATGCTAGATTTGTTAGTGCCATCATTAGGGAATTAAATTTTTAGGATTCCTAATTAATGGACATAAATATATAAGAGAATCAAAACAACCTATTGTGTTAGTTCCCCCCCCCACATGGAAATAATAAATGGGAAAAACTTGGTAGAAACCAAAATGTTAGCATTGCCACATCTATCTTCATGAAAACTGGAAAAATGGGAGGTGTAATTCCAAAGAAAATGTAGAGAAGTATATAGAATAAATACTTAATCCCTGACTTATTATAAAAAAACAAAATCTAGAGAACCAATTCATTGGCATGCAACAAGATTAGAGTATTTTCCGGAGGAATTATAAGACCTCAGACCTTCTAGGATGACAAGTTCATTGGGAAATTTCATCCATGTTGAAATCATGTTTTCCATCCTTAAAATATGATAACACCACAAGTATATTACACTAGTTTGGGTGAGAATAAAATCCCAACATAATTGAGTGATGTTAAGCCTATGCTCACCTTGGGGAGAGTCACCACCAACACAGGGTGGGTTGTGTGACCACTGAGAGAATGAGCCACTAGTTGAGGACATCCCAATAGTAGGAACCGTAAATCATGGGAATGATTAGAAACTAGACTACGTTGGGTCTAGGGGACTAGAGAAATATTTTGAGGCAAGGAGGGTATCTCCTGAGAAATATTGATTACCAAAGGTGAACTAAGAGGCCAGAAATCTCAACCTATACAAGAAATATCAATGAGTCTTGGTAAAATTATGCCATTAGCCACAAAAATAATCTATAATTTTAAATATGGGTTTCCATTCTTTTTTAATACTTTTTTTTTCATCTTATTCAACCTCATGATGGGGATTTTAATGAAATAAAGTCAGGTTTAATCATGGGAAATTATCTTGTAGAGCCTACCATCCAATTTGACCATACCCTTCAACTTGAAAAGAAGGCCAACCTTCATAACCACGCATTGCTAAAATGTAGCGTGAAAAAGATGAACCAACATCTATACCTGCCTCAATGTATATCGCATCCTTTTTCACCATGTCCATATTCATGTAAGATATTATTTACATCACAATATTAAGTTTATTTATATTTTTAATGTATCCTTCTTGTTATAATATTATGTTATTTCCATATTTTTATATATTAAGATATTAAAAAGTAAAATTAGGAGAAAACACATCATTTAAATCTCAACAAACATGTAGGACAATTAAAAATAAGCATTATGTCACTTGTCCAAAAGGATTACTTCTAAGTTTAACAACATGATTTTATAGATACTATGTCCTTGCTTACCTCAATGTCACTATAAATAAATTAGAATTATTTTTTAAAGGAGATTTGAAAGAATTTGATAAAAATACATTTAGTATTATTTATCATTATAAATTTGTAGTTCATATCTAGTATATGAAAATAAATATTATTTTTGGTTTGGTTTAATATATAGTTGTTTTATAGTAGAAGTTTATGTTTACACAAGTTACATAATTCATTCATAGTTTCACACATACTTCTACACATTACCATATCATAATTTATATAAGTTTTTATTATTCACAGAATTATGAAATTTCTATAAATATAACTCACACAAACCAATATCTCATGAGTATGAATGGTCCACTCAACACTCATTACATCAGTAAATATGGTTTGATTTAGTTTGATTTAAATGTATATATCTAAATACTAAATCCATATCCATAATTTGATGCACTATAAAAAAACCTACCACTTAAATAAATTTAATAAGAAAGATTTATAATGAATACTAATAATGCACACCACTTGCTAAAGGTTTTTTAAATGGGTTAACAATCTAAGTGTGATTCATTGTGTGTGAAACTCCATGATTAAGCACATTGGAGAAATTCATAATATTGGAATGGGTGACTTAATAGGAAGTTTAGATTCTTTCACAATCTGAGCATAATCCATACGCAATAATTGTTGAGTCAACCATTCATAGTCATAATATATGGGTTCTTATCAACCACTACTTGTGAACAATGGGTTGATTTAGGTTGAATAAAAACTATATAGTTAAATCCAAAAAACATATCCATAATTTTATTCCCTACAAAAAATCTACAACTTAAATAAATTTAAAGAAATGGGATCTCTATAATGAATGTTTCCTAAGGAAAAGAACTTATTTAATGTTTTTTAAATGGGGAAAAAACTTAATTGTGACTAACTATTGTTGGAAATATATAATTAAGGACATTGGAGTATGAGTGATATTGTAATGGATGACCTCCTAGGAAGTCTCAATGATTCATTCCTATCAACATCACCTAGATGTAATGAGTTCTTAGTATACCATCCATAGTCATGAGTGGTGGATTATTATGAACCATTACTCATGAAATATGGAATGAATAAGATGATTGAAAACTAAACACTTGAATCTTGAGATAATTTCCATATTTTGATACACTATGGAAAATATACCACTTTAATAAATCTCAAGAGTTACGGAGTGTTAGGAGGCCCCTTATCCAACGGTAGCACAATTGGTTATTTATATGTGAGCAATTAAACACGGAAATATACCAGAATGATTAAGAATCTAGAAACATGAGACATCAAAGAATTTGAGAGACAATACACACTCTTGTATTAGATAATACTAGAAGAAAATACAAATAAGGAAGATGCCACTTCTTCCTCCACCTCAAAGGCTTGCCACACCTCAAGACCTTCTTCCCTCTCTCTCTTGCTCAACACAAAACCAACTCTATAACCTGAGTTACAATCCCTCCTTGAATGCTTCAGCTGATCTCCTTGACCTTACACCTGTAGATCTCCTTGACCTTGCTTGCTTCAATGCTCTTACTTGATCAATATGATAATTACAATACATGCCTCATGGGTCTTTAAATAGAATCCCATGGTTACAAAAATAGAAATCTAATTACTAAAATTAAACACACAGCTCGCGACTTAAAATAGCCTCTTAACATGCAAATACTCAGTTTAACTAACTGACTGTTTGTAAACAACAGTTCTAGACCGCACAAGCGACCGACGCCGGTCCCTGCTTGTCTGGTGCTGCCGACATCGGCCGACTCCCTATCATCGCTGGTCTCCTTCTCCACTGCATCTGACCAACATCAATCATACTACCGACGCCGGTGGCTCTAGTTCTTCAGCATCCTCTTCATGTGTGTGCAAACAGTTGAAGCTTTTAGCTCCACACCTTAACAATCTCCCACTTGGAGATAAACAGCTGCAACTTGTACCTGTACCTGTACACCATCTATTTTGTTCCTTTGGCTCTGTATCCCTCTTCAAATTCACCCTTGAAGACCAACCACCACGCAAACTTGTGATGCTATACCTGTCACCTATGCCACAAGAATTTTGCTGCTCCCAAATTCTTCATGACATACTTCTGAACCAACTCTACCCTTAGCTCAGAAAACTCCCTGTATATGCAACCCTACAAAAAGTAACACAATACAGTAACAAGATAATGTAGCTAATATTATCCAACCTGGTAAAGATAAAATACAATGGTCAAACCTCCATTGCCCTGCAGCTAACTCAAGACCATATACCATAGCCTTCTGTCTCAAATGTCCATCCACTCTCTTCTCTAAAACGGGAATCCATCCCTCTATATCTAGCTGACAACTCCACCAACAAATACCTATTTGGTCTACTCCAAGGACTCACACTCCTCATCCATGTCAAGCTCCCACTATTTCTGGATTCTACCTGCATTGCTTCCTCCATCTTCCTAGTTCATGACTAACAGTAAGCAATATAAAGAAGGTGAAAAACGAATATGAGGTTCACATACCTTTTCTGACCTCCACATGGGTGTTTGAGACTTATAGATCCACCCAACATCCGTTCCAGTGACCGATCTCGGCCAACTCCCAGTCTGCTCCCAACCGATGTCGGTTCCCTGCACTGATCTTGACTGCCGACGTCGTTACCCCTGGCCGATGCCAGTGTCCCCCTTGCCGACGTCGGTCTTGATGACCGACGTCGGACTTCTCCTACTTGACCTACCGACCCTGCTGGTCTGCACAAGACCGAAGTCAGTGTCTGACTGACCGACGTCGGTTCCAAGTAACCGACATCGGTGCTTGTGTGTTCCCGTGAGTGATGAATTCCTCATCTGCGAGCTCTTCTTGGATCAAATCTCTATCCATGCTGCCCTACTCAGATTTATTTACTGCCTGTAACTGTTCTCTGGCCTTCATCTCCTCCAAAAACACCAAGACATCCCTGTTCTTGTCAAAAGCCTCAAATTTCCTTTTCCTATAATGAATTCTATCCATGCCTTCTGAATTTGAACACATACCTTTTGAACCAAGAACTTCCATTCCCTTCTTATTCATGTGACTCTGCCTATTAGACCACATCTTTGAATCTGTACCAGAAGTAGAATCATTAATACAAGTAGATAGATAAAGAGTACCTACTTTCTTACCTCTTGCCAAAACAAGTGCTCCCTTGGTAACCTTCCAAGAATCCACTGTGAGGGTTATTGTGCATCCCTCATCACCCAACCTTCCTACAGAAATCAAACTCTACTTCAGAATTGGAACATGCATGACCTCCTTCAACACCCATGTGTTATCAATCTGCAATCTCAGCGGCACTTTCCCTTTGCCAATAATCTGACAAGGCATACCATCCCCTAAAGAGAGCACTCCAAAATCTCCCTGTTCATACTCATGAAACAAATCTCTGTTTGGGGATGCATGAAAAGATGAACCAAAATCTAATATCCATGATCCTACGTGACTATCCAAAGAAAGTATGAGAGCATCCTGTACCACAATGTTTGCATCCTTTGCTTCTTCAATACATGCATGTTGATTCTCTTTATCTCTCAACCAACACTCCTTCTTTGTATGTCCTTTCTTTCCACAAAACCAGCAGGTAATACCTTTGGACCGGATCTCCTTCCCGACCTTGATTTCCCTTGCTCAATCTTCTCCTTTTGCCTTCCTCTGCTTTCCACACTTAGAGCATTCCCTGATGATTCACCTGTGTTTCTCCTACGTATTTCTTCATTCAAGATCACACTCACAACATCATCAAACTTTAAGATTTTAGAAGCAGATGCAGAGTTACTTACTGCCATAACCATACCGTCCCAACTTTCAGGCAAAGAACATAAAATCAAGAGGGCCTTTACCTCATCATCAAAAACAATGTTGACTGAAGCTAATTGGTTTACCAAACCATGGAAATCACTAAGATGAGTATGTACTGAACCACCTTCCTGCATTTTCAAATTAAATAGCTGCTTCATAAGGTATACCTTATTAGAAGCCGAGGGATTTTCGTATAAATTTGCCAAGGACTTTATCAACTCTTCCATTGTCTTACACTGTGATAAGCTGGAAATCACAGACGATGCAAGGCTCAACCTTATGGAACCAAGAGCCTTCGGATCAAGAATGTTCCATTCTTCATCCTTCATATCTATGGGTTTGCATGCAACCCCACCCAATGGTAAGTACAGATCCTTCTGATATAGATAGTCCTCAATCTGCATCCTCCTGTGTTGATAATTCTTGCCGTTAAACTTCTCCATTTGTAGCTTGCTTTCTTCTGCCATTGCTGAACTCCCACTCAATCAGAAAACCCTGTGAATGACCTGTAATAAAAAACAATAACCTACTTCCTGCAAACTGTAGCTCTGATACCAACTGTTAGGAGGCCCCTTATCCAATGGTAGCACAATTGATTACTTATATGTGAGCAATTAAACACGGAAATATACCAGAATGATTAAGAATCTAGAAACATGAGACATCAAAGAATTTGAGAGACAATACACACTCTTGTATTAGATAATACTAGAAGAAAATACAAATAAGGAAGATGCCACTTCTTCCTCCACCTCAAAGGCTTGCCACACCTCAAGACCTTCTTCCCTCTCTCTCTTGCTCAACACAAAACCAACTCTATAACCTGAGTTACAATCCCTCCTTGAATGCTTCAGCTGATCTCCTTGACCTTACACCTGTAGATCTCCTTGACCTTGCTTGCTTCAATGCTCTTACTTGATCAATATGATAATTACAATACATGCCTCATGGGTCTTTCAATAGAATCCCATGGTTACAAAAATAGAAATCTAATTACTAAAATTAAACACACAGCTCACGACTTAAAATAGCCTCTTAGCATGCAAACACTCAGCTTAACTAACTGACTGTTCGTAAACAGCAGTTCTGGACCGCACAGGCGGCCGACGCCGGTCCCTGCTTGTCTGGTGCTGCTGACATCGGCCGACTCCCTGCCGTCGCCAGTCTCCTTCTCCACTGCATCTGACTGACGTCGGTCATACTGCCGACGCCGGTGGCTCTGGTTCTTCAACATCCTCTTCATGTGTGTGCAAACAGTTAAAGCTTTTAGCTCCACACCTTAACACGGAGATCCATAATGTATGGTTCTAAAGGTGTGTCAATAGATGGACATTTTTAAATTATGGTCATAATGTAAGTGTGATTGATCATGGGAAAAAATGTGTGATTAAATGTGTTTGAGAAAGAATAATAATGGGATGGCTGATCTCTTGGGAAGCCTCTATGCTTCACCCATGTGAGCATCACCTAGATGTAATAAGTGATGAGAGGATCATTCCTACTCATGATATATTGTCTCTTGTGAAACACCACTTCTAAAATATGGCTCGACATAGGTTGACATGAAACTAAGAAATTGAATCCTAAAATAATATCCATAATATGACGCATTGAATAGAAAATACTAGTTAAATAAATTTAAATAGATAAAGATCTCCATAATAAATGATTCATAAAGAAGAAACACTTGTTGAATTGTTTTTAAATGACTTTACAAGATAGTTGTGAGTGATCATGGGGAAAATCCATGTTAAGCACACTTGATCTAAAATTTTATTAGGATGGGTACCCTTTTAGGAAGTCTAAATGCTTAATGCATGTGAGTATCACCAAGATGTAATGAGCTATGAGTAAACCATTCATGATCATTAGATATTTGTATTAAACTAGTACTCATGAAATTTGGGTTGACATAAGTTGATTAAAAAAGATGTAGTTGAATCCTAATTTTGTATCCATAATTTGATGCACTATCGATAAAATACCACATAAATAAATTTAAATATTTAGAGAGATGCATAATGAATAGCTCACAGGTCACAAGACTTGTTGAATGTTTAAAAAATGGTTTTTAAATATATTAGTGATTTTTTATGCAAAACTTAATGATTAAGAATGCTTAAACTATAATATCATTGGGATGTGTGACCTCTCAGGATGTCATCCTGTGTCACATAAATGTAATGAGTGTTGAGTGGAAAATTCATATTGATGAGAAACATGTTATTTTAAACCACTACCCATGAAATATGGATCATTATAGGTTGAGTTTATATTATGTAGTTTAATTCCAAAATCATAGCCATAATTTAATCCGCTATATAAATAGTACCTCTAAAATAAATTTAAAGAGCTAGTGAGCTCCTTAATAAAGGCTTGGAAAATGGGATCATAAAGTAAGTGTCATGGATTGTGGGGTAAAACACGTGATCAATCACACATAGGATTGAGCATTACTAGAATGGCTCACCTCCTAGTAGGTCTTGATGTTTCACCCCTATGAGCCTAACCTAGATGAAATTAGTGTTGAGTGGACCATGCATACTTATGAGAGGTGGGTTATTATGAATCAATAATCATGAAATATGGTTTGATTTAGTTTTAATAAAAAAATTCATATTTGAATGAAAATTAATATCCATAATTTTATGCACTTCCAAAAATCTAACAGTTAAGTAAATTTAAAGATCTAAGGAACTCTAAAATGAATGGTTCATAAGGTATAACACTATTTGAAGGTTTTGTATATTAGGTCACAAGGTAACTAGATTGATTGTGTTGGAAACTTTTTAGATTAAGTGTGCTTGATATGGATTGGTATTGGGATGGGTTATATCTTGGGAAGTCTAGGTGTTTCACCACTATGAGCATAACCTAGATATAACTAATGCTTAGTGGACCATTCATAATCATCACTGATGGATTCTTTTTAACCACTACTATTTAAATATTGGTCAATGTAGGTTGAATTTAAATTATGTACTTTAATCCTAAAACCATATTTTTATCGCTAAACTCCTTGAATTTAATAAATACACCATATTTATGCTTGATACAATATACCTAGGTTTTCCTTTACTAGTCATCTTTAAAAGTGAAATAATATAGAAATTTTCCCAATTATGGATCTTAGAAAACTTTAATCACAATAATATGCATTAAATATAAAATATCATATACTCTTGTAGGATTTTTGGGAAATTTTAACTAAATTTCTTAACCATATACATAATGTTCAGAAAATTGAAATATAAAGTACATTCAAAAACTCATTTAGCCTTAACTTTGGTTTGTAATTATGGAATGAATTTATCTATAGTATGTCTTATCCTTTGACTCCAAATTATTTTGTAAATAGCATAAGTGTCCAATATAATTCATTAAATATCTCAATAATAATAGAATCATTACATCCATCACTTATAAGTCTTAAATCAATATTGAGAAACTTTATAGTGAATAATAATTTTGTAAATATCATTGATCAGTTAATTATATTTCAAACTTTAAATATTAAATGGTACTTAATAACCCATATCATTCATTATGCTTATAGAAATAGGATTTGTAGCCAAACATGCAATATGTACAAAACTAAGGAAGGTTTTAAACCTTATTTATTTTGAGAATCAACTTGAATATTCATCAGCCTATGATATTGTATGTTGAACTACTTACATAAATACTTTAATATTGACAAAACCACTCCCTCTAATGAGTACGATGATATTAAGCATCTATGTCAATCAACAATGCATCATGGGATGAAAATTTAAGCTAGCATGAATAAGTCCATTTATTATTCACTATAGATAACCATTTATAATTATGCAGGGTATCTAATTGAATCACCTTATCAAAAAAATTATATCTACAATTATTCTTAAAATGAAAATTTTTACCATGGTTCCGAAAATTGTTTAGATTATTTTTATTTCTCTCTTGGGAGTAACATCTCAATAATAATACATCATTATTTTGATAATCTTATATGTATTTTTATCTCATTTACTTTAGTAACAAATCTAAAACTACATATTCACTCTTTATTATATATGTGATACTACGAATGTCCATATCAAAGTTATCTAATGAACCAATAAAATAACATATCAAAGTCATAATTTTTTATTATTTATATGTTTTAATCTCAATTTTAAGTAATTAAATTATATTAGATAATTAAATTCATTTATATATCTTGCTACAGAACCACAATCATTCATCCATAGGATGTACAACAACGTTTGAATCAAATAATCATTCACTAAAGACATTTTATTATATAAAATCCCTAGATTATTTCAAATTTTCTTAGTGTTGTATTGTGTAGAGACATTAAAAAACACTAAATATAAAGTAAATTGTATAACTTAACTCTTAACATTTACTTCCATATTTTCTAAATATTTTGGTTTTATACCTATAGTTTTTTTCTATAACACAAAACACCACACATATCTATCTACAAGAAGATATTCTATATTGATTTTTTGTAACTCAAAATGTTGGCCATTAAATTTTTGGGTCTCTATCACTATGTATATTTTCATTTGAATTTACAAAAATATTCTCATGTGAACCCCTTAAATAAATAATTTACCAAATGTTCATAATTGACTTAGATTTTAGAATAAATCTAAACTCTATCTATGCTACCAAATGAAGATGCAAAACTAAAAAAGTTATGTAAGAGAATAAATTTTTGGATAATATAAATATACAATAGAAAATAATAATGGTACACATACATGATACAAGAGAATTTAACTTTGGATACTCATTAGAGAAAAATACAACATACAAACCTTTTTCATTAATGCTTTAAACTCAATGTTTTACAATATAATTATGTATTTGATATTATTTTTTTACTTTTGTATGGATGTGTAGACATTATTTTATGATTATGTATCACCTCAGTATTATATATTTGGAAAACTCATGATCCCAATTATTTCTCTTAGTTTTACACATGCTTTACTTCTTCAAGCCTCACATCTTCTCCATCTTGCACCCCTTGGCCTATTTCTTAGTCTAACCATCCTTATATTGATGACACAAACATCCCATCTTTCCTAAAATGCATAAAATGTACTTATCTTATACCTATACAATTTTTAAGCCTATGTTTGCTCTCCTTCTCCCTACACACTAATGTCTGAGTCAAAAAATAGTTTCGACATTAGTGTCCTAGCCTGACATAAATGTCTAATGCCCTAAGAGTCACCTAATTTGAAAATGAAAAGTATTAAAATGGCCAACATAAGTGATGTATTATGAATTATCTCCTGATAGGATTGGTATAAATATAACATCAGCCCTCATTCATTCCTCACCTAGAAAATACCAAAAGAGTATTTAAGAAGCACTCAAGTTACCAAAAGATTTCCTATTCTACCCTTTTTTTATATCAGTCAAAGGAACAAACCAAATGCAAGTCTAAATCACTAGAGGAGTAGCAATAAGGTCATATTTTCTAAGTTACAAGCTAGGTCATTATTATACTTGCTTTACACATTATATGATTCACACACAAGCCAACACGTGTGGGAGAACTACATGATTATGAGGCCCTATATTGGAATATTAGCTATGTAGGTAGTGCCCTTTGATAATAGGGTCATTTAAAGTTATATAGACACCATGTTCCCACTAACCCATTTTTCCTAAGGTCATATTAAAGATGAAAATCTAGGGTTTTACCATTTTATCAGGTACAATAGTCCATGACCTATATTTGAATGAAATAAAACAAAGGCAAAGCCAAACCTAGAAGCATCCACGTGGTTGTATCTTGTTTTAGATTTAAATTCAAACTAAAACAAGATAAATTTAGCATATGGTGCATCTAAATTTAGCACATTATTTGGTCGAATGTAAATCTCATAATCACCATTGTGACCTATCATTTATATAACCTAAAAACTAACCACTAAAATAGGATCCATATCCATATTAATGTATAAAACATGGTGAAACCAATCCTTGTGAATGAAAATATTTCTAATTCCTATATTTTTAAACCAACTAGAGTTTCAAATTATTGTGCATTTTAATTTCTTATTGGACCTATTTGCATGAAACCTAGGCATAACCTTAGATTGAGGGACATGCTTATTTAACATATTGAGCTTCCCATAAACTTGTCTAAGATGTCTCAAACTAATGAAAGATCTCATTCCTTGGATCATGATGATACCCATGTCGAAAATGACAAAAATCATGATAGGGTTATCATAGAAGAATATTTTCATAATAAAAATTCAAAAATAAATGAAAATGACCAAGTATAAAATGACTAAGTGCATGAAATCATAATGTTTTGTGAGTACATTCAATAAAACCCTAAATATCTTGATTACATATTAAAAACTATACTCGAAGATAAAAATTCAAAAATATTAGTGGATGCACCCATCCCCTTGAACACACTTTAAATTAATACATATAATGGGGTCACATATTATGTGTTCCAACATTTGTTGATGGAAACTATTATTGATAAATTTATTCAAAACATACTTATTGCTTCAACACAAATACCAGCTTCAATGCCTATTACTAATAAAAACATTTTTCCATCCCATTTGGTGACTTCTCAAATTGTTAATCCAAATCATTTGAGGTCTATAGTTAAATCAATCCTTCATGTTGTAAAAATATTGTACGATAAGGTTAAAAACATTGAACAAAAGGCTTAAAAGTCTTCACATTATATAGATTCATAAGATGTGTTGCAAAAACCTCTTGCACTTGATATATATTTGCAACATTTACTAATTAGATTTATTGAACATAAGTTCACATTTTATGATGGAAAGGGTGATCATAAACAAAATATTCAAACCTTATATGTAACATGCCTTAATTATGATTCAAATTATAAAATTATGACCAAATTATTTCCAAGGATCCTCAAGGAATATGCTTTAAGGTGGTTTTAAGACTTACCTCTCTATTTTTTTAAACCATTCAAACCTCTTGTAGATCAATTTTTGGAATAATTTTCTATTAACATTACCAAAAAGGTTTCCTATGCTTAATTTACAAAGATCCAACAAGGAACTAATGAACTAGTTAATGAATATGTCTTGAAATACAAGGTAATTCTAGCGAAAATGACCTATCCAATGGTAGACAAATAATTGTAATACATATTTAAGCAAAGTTTTCAAGCTCCTTTACATGAGTCCATTTTTGTGAAAATGTTTCAATCTTTCGATGACTTATGTCATGTTGTGCAAGATTGTGTGATAAAGCTTATGTCACTGAATAAGCTCAAGTATGTAGTATATACACCAAATGCATTTACATCTAGTGTAAAATTTATAATTAAACCAAGTTATAAGGTAAAACCTCCTAAGCCTAAAAATGAAACAACCACCATAGATAACGTAGTTATAAAATAGCCTAATGGGCTTGTCCTATATAATGAACCAATGATATAGTTTACACATTTACCTAAGCCTCCTAATTCATTACTCACATGATTGTTAGTGTGTTATCTTATATCTTTCCCTCCTCATAGAGAGGTTGATGAAAATAGACAACTACCTAAAGGATATGATACAAATGTTTATTATGACTATCATCAAGGACTTGAGAATTATATAAATAAATGTTTCACCCTAAAGTGTAAGATTCACAACGTCATTGATGACAAAAATATTACATTTGACTATCCTCCAAAGGAATCAAGTTCACAATATATTGATAACCATAAATTAAAAATATTTAATAATCATTTTCAAGACCATTCTAAGAAGGAACCAAAATTGCAAATGGTATATAGTGCACATCCTCCTCCATGATATTATGGACACCCACTATATGGGTTTATGGTACTTACAAGAGACATATACATCCTATGGTTCATAAACCTACTATTTACTTTGATGACAATGAAATTAAGGATGATGAATGTCATCTTCATTTTCTATTCATTCAGGCATATATTTATAAACACCTTATATGTAGTATTGTGATTGATAATTGTGAAAGAGAATATATTTAAACTTGGAAATTGAGTATGCATTTGGATTATACTCATCATGATTTACATCCTTCTATTAGATGGGCCAGAGCATTTAAAGGGACCAAAATAAGGTGCTTAGTGAGATTGACCTACCTTTATAGGTCAGTCCCACACATGTGGCTACTAATTTCTTACTTGTACCTTATGCAAATGTCTTTGACATGTTATTTAGATGACCTTAGATACACATTATTTGAGTAATACCTTCTATAGTGCATATGTGTATTGTGTACATTCATGTCAATCATGTAATTAATGTTTTTGGTACTCCATATGAACATCCTATCAAACAAGATAAATTCATACAGAAGAAGTTAACTATCAATCATTTACTATGCAACCAATACATGAGAAACCTTTACATTATAGATAGACAATGGGTTTCATAGAATGCTCATATTCTACACACCATATTCAGATAGCCAGAGCACCTAAACATGTTCCTAGTATTTATAATTGAAATAAACCACAAAATACATAGAGATAGGTTCCAAGAATCCCTATTCCTTTCATTGGTATTTCATGACCCTAGAGTACCATTATATTTATGCTGAGCATAACATATACTATAGTGATAGATATTTAACCTATACATGTTCCTTAGCAATATGACCGGTTTCTTACACTAAGTTTTGAGTGGGGAGAATGCTATGATCATCTTATGGATGATAACATTGGATGATATTATATTTTACATAATATACTAAAATAATAAAAAACCATTCAAAAATCCAAAAACACTTTCGATACTTATATTTTTTATTGGCTCCTTAACATATATGTATTAGTTTAATATTGAGGACTATCATATCATTTTACACCTACATACAATTATATAGGAATACACATATACATGATAAACTTATGGGTATTAGGCCTTCCCTCTACTCATGTCATCAAGACATTAGGGCATCCATATTCTATGATCTTAACATACATAGGTTATATGATTCAATTATCACTCTAAAATATCATGGTTAAGCTTACATACATACACATACATGCCTATTCTCCATGATTATAAATTACACATGGTACTTGATATGTTATGTACTTAACATTTTTTCTAATCATTTGACCAATGGCTCACTATGACATGTTTATGTTGGTCTTATCCACTTTTGATTTACTTATTTCCTTGAGTGTTTTGCTTTGCTATTTTCTTGCTTTTATGAGCATTTGAGTATGCTCTATTCTATGCAGCCTCTATGTCTATGATTTCCTTCTCACTCATGACCTTGGTTAAGGGGATTGCTCACTAAATGTTTAAAAATTATGTGACCAATACATGAGAGACCTTTATGGTTGGCCAACTCATGACCCTATTTGTTCTTTAGATATTTAAAATGTACTCATCTTATACCTCTATAATGTTGAGCCTATCCCTACTCTCCTTGTCCATGGAAACTAATGTATGGTTTAGGCAATAACGTTGATGTTATTTTCATCACCCAACATGAGTTTACAATTCCCTAAAGTCATCCAATTTTCAAATGAAACATATTAAAATGGTCAACCTAACTACTTTATTTTGATTTATATCCTAATAGGATTGGTATAAATATAATATCAACCCTCATTCATTCCTTCACTACAAAAAAACCAAAAAATAACTCAAGAAGCACTCAAGTTAATAAATTATTTCTTACTTTGCCATATTTTTATATTAATCAAACAAACAACCTAGCTATAGGTTAAAATTCTAAAGGAGTAGTCATATGGTCATATTTTCCAAGTTACAAGCTAGGCCAATGTTGTACTTGTTTTACACATTGCATAATTCACACACAAGCCAACATGTATGGGAAAACTACATGAGTCTAAAGCATTCTTCTATAGTATTGGATATGTAGGAAATTCCCTTTGATAGTGGGTTTATTTTAGGTTACCTTTAAACTATATGCTCAATAATCCATTTTTACAAAAGTCACATTAAAGATGCAAATGTTAGGTTTTGTTATTTTACCAGGAGTAACTATCAATGGCCTAGATTTGATTGCACTGTAGTGAAGGTGAAATCAAACCTAGAATCATCTAGGTGATTTCATCATGTTTGAGCACATATTCCATTATGGTAGTGGTGTTAAACCTAGATACTAGTGTTGAGAAAACTATCCTAGGCTAATGTAAGTGTCTAGAAATCTAGAGGCACCAAATCAAGAATTTGGCAATTTATCTAGAGTATACTTCTTGCTAGAAATAGATTCAAGATTGTATTATCATAATAAATAGATAATTAGTTTCTTTTATAACATTTATATATCTAATTTAATTGTACTTTCCATTAATAATCTATCTTAGCTTTATAAATTTAGTATATGATACATACAAATTTAGCACATTAATTAGCATGTTGTAGATATGATATTCACTCATGTGACTTATCATTTCTATATCTTTAAGCCTAACCACTAAAATATGATCCATATCTAAATTAAGTTTAAATAGGTTGACTATTAAAAAATGTTTAATGATAATAATAATAATGTATTGAATTTTTTTATTATAACTATGAATTTTACCACTGCCATATTTTCACTTAAACAAGCAATACCCATTTCCACTTATAACAATATTTTTTTAATTTAATAATTTACTGTTACATAAATTTTATTATCATGTCACATTTCTTTTGCATTTTTGAGCAGACACCATGAAAATAAAATTCACCATAACAAATTACACTTATGTCAATGATGAAAATAATGTTGAAATTTTAATCTAAAGATATTACCATGCTAACCACAAAATTTATTAAAAAATTGTATTTTTTATAAAAAATTTAAGTATATGTTTTCATGTTAATAAATGCAATTACAAGAAAGAACAAAAACCTACATGGAGTAAAATCATACCCTTAAAAATAAACAAATTAACATTGTAACATTGATGTATATCATGAAAAATATGAACCAAATTATAGACGTGCACTGAGATCTACCACATTATTTTTAGCATGTACCTATTCATGTAATATTCTAGAAATTGCCTCGAAGATGCAAGGGAAGCTAGAGGAATTTTATTTTTCTTGATTATATCTAATAATCAAGACCTAGAGCCTTGTGCATCAGGGTCAGGGTAATTACATCATAATATTTTATTAATGATGTAGGGTACCCTTTATTTATTTATTTATTTATTTATGATTTCTCAAGTTATAATCCTCAGTCAAATAAAAAAATTAAAAAAAACAAAACAAAATAAAACCCTCATAAACAACTGGCATGAAATCAATGATGTATGCTTAGTTAACCATTTTCCTTTTAGTCGAGAGGTTTTATAGCATGTATGACCATTGGTTAAGATTATCTAGGCATAATATCTTTTAAAATTTATAGTCCATTAGTTTTTATAATAACCATCAGGTTATTGGATTATTCTAACAATGATTTGGCCTTAAATGCATTTTATCATAATACTATTGTAAGCTACAACTATGCCTATTATTATTGGAAACAATCCAATATAATAATAGAACTCATACATAAACTCTATAAATATCATAATTTCTACCTCATAAGATTAGCTCTCCGAATTACCTTGTGGTTGATATTGTTTCGATCAACTTGGGCCACTCAAAGTTATTCATCACTACAAAAGAGTAATGATATATTAGGGTAAATAGATATTGGTCATAATGTAGATGAAAAAAATAACGTGTAAAATGATTATCTTCATCTATTAAGTCAAGAATTCCAAGTAATTTCTTACTATCAAGTGGAGACACTACATATTATTCTTAAACAAAAACATTTTAAGTGGAATTTATAAGTTAGAGCTTGAAAGATAGTTCTCTATGAGTGATATGTACTTCACCTAAAATGTTATAAGTATATAAATTCATAGTATTTAAAATCAATGTTGTTTGTTTTTTTTTTTTCCAAATGATGTCCAACTTTGGACAAATCCTAAATTTTGTTTGAGTCATATGCCCTTGGTCAAGTCTAGTGTTACATGGATACAATTTAACTCTTAATATTATGTACTCATCAATTGAAAAATGATATGTGCACTGATTTATTTATCATAGCTTCATATTACAATAAAACTATAATAGGTTTTCAATGGTGATCCCCAAAAGTCACACATGAAGCATTGCAACTAAAGAAAATATGACAAATAGATCAAGGGTGCCGATCAGCCTATTCTCTACCGATTTGAAGGGGAACAAAACAAGTTCACATGTGAATCTAGAGGATGTTAATGAGTTAGTTTAAAGAATAAAAGAGGGTCATTTTATAGAAATAATAGGGTATAATATTAATGCAACAACAGGGGATAATATTTTTTCCCTCTCAGCTGGGGTGAATCAGAATATAGGGGACAACCATCCCTATTATGTTGTGGCTGTAGCTAAAGCAAATTATGTGGATTACAAGCCATTGACACCCTCTAAATTGAACCCATATATATCCTTAAAAGGAGACAAAATTTACACTATTATGGGAAGAGAACATGATTTTTCAAATTTTGGGATGATCTGTTGGTTCTCCAATTTGTGGCCTTCTCTCATAGATCTAAATTACTAGATGAAGGAGAACTGAATGTTTCTAATGGAAGGTAAGCTATGAATTTTCACCTATTCTAAATGTTATTATATTATTCTCTTTTATTTATAAGAGGATATGAATTTTGTGTTTCTTTATCCTTTTTGGTCTTGGAATAAAAGTGTTATTTCTTATAAACCATGGTTTCTGTTATTTGACCCTCATTCTAAGAACTTTGACATCATACCAATTTGGTTATGTTTGTATTTTTAACTCTTAAAATTTTGGACTCCTTTATGTTTAAAACACATAATTGATTTTATGGGTTCATTATTATATATGGACCCTAAATCCATGAACCATACTATTGTTGCTCAAATTCTAGTTAATATGGATATTTTCACAGATATTCTTGAGTCCAGTGATTTGAAGGTTCAAGATCAAATTTGGAATAAATATCTCTATTTTTATACCTTGTATTTCCATTGTATAAATTGCTTCTTCATGTAAAATTGATAGGTGTACTAAACTAGAATCAAATAAACTAGATTCATATCGAGAGTAATGATTCATAGTGAGATTCAAATAAACTAGATTATGATATGCTTTTGGCCCAAAATGAAGTTTATAAAGTACCCAAATATTCTCCCCCCTTAGGAAACGATAATAGATATCCCCCAAATAGAGGTGAGGATTCAAAAAGTGATTCGTTGGCATGGTTACCTTCAGATAGATCAAAAGTTGTACTAGAAATTTCCATTCCTATCCTTCCTGATGATGGATGGGAATGGATGATTATTGGTGAAAAAAATTAAAATAAGTAAATAATCAACATCTCTTCAAATGGCCCTTAGATCAGAAAAGGAAAATATATCTCAAGGGTCCTAGTTTCTCCTCTATTTTGCATAGTTTTTGTAGTTGTTGACATTTTTTTGTTATTGTTATGTTGTTGTTATAATGGTGGTTTTTTACTAGGTTTTTTGTTAGCTTGTTTGTTCTATATGGTCTTGTTCACCATTTTTTTATTTGTAATGGGTTAGGTCCCTCAAACCCCACATTTACCATTAATAAAATCACTATCACAAATTTAGTTTATTGTATAATTAAATATAATCACAATCTTATCTTATTGAAAAATAATTCATTTGAAACTAAAAATTTTATCCTCATAAATTTACTAAGAAGGTTCTATGTTCTTTAGTGCAATATAAATTCAATGAAAGTAAAAAGACATTTAAAATCATTTTTTCGAGACTTTCATAATTTGATAACAATAATAGATATTCCAGTTTAATATTATAAATAATCTAATAATAATAAAATAAACTTATACTACTAAGATAGTTCAATATTAGAATTAGATGTTATATGAAGTAATGTAATTTTTTGCAATCAAAACATATATTAATAAGTAATGATATCAATTAATTTTTTTACCAAATGCTATAATAATCATACTTTAAGGAAGTTAATATTTAATAAAGTAGGAAATACATCATTTGAGGTCAACGGACATAAGAAGGTAATCATTTATTTTATCTAAGAATAAATAATCGCTAAGATCAATTCTTTAACACTTCATGTTATGTTATATTTTGTATCATTTTAAACTTATAGGATTATAGAAAACATAATTTAGGATTAGTAATTCATGGGAGGGATATGACATGTAAATTTCACATAACATATCTGGATATATCTACTAAAGGTGAAGACACAATATTACTTAACACAAAATTACCATTGTTGATCAATTTCTAATTTTAAATTTTTACAAGTTCAAGTTCATAAAGTTGCATTTTAAATGAGTTAATTCATTGCATTGCTTGGATAAATGGAAAATGAACTACAATATATGGAATGGGATTCAAATTACATCATTAGAAAATATTTTTCAAATGATAGAGTCTTCCTACTTTGAACTAATGCTCAATTTCACACTTTTATCTCACTCTCCACTCTAGTCAATATTCTTTTGATTATATTTCTCCAAATAAAATTTTTCCACACATTTTACAATTTGGTATATTTTACGAGGGCACTCACCAACTATAAATTATGATAAGTATGACATCTATCCTACCACCAAATACTATGTGCATGCCTCAATCGATCTTCCTCCTTAAAAATAAAAAAGGTCACCACATTTACCGATCTGAATTTATATCTATTTTTTTTTGAATAATCGATGAATAAGTCTTATTTTAATGAAACCAATGGCAGTGAAATTTTATCTATTATATTACCCTATACATGTAGAGCCAAGAAAATTATAGTTGAGGCACTGAGGAGAACACATATAAGCACAAAACTAAGGATAAAATTATCTTGAAATCTTATTCTTCATCTATGAGTTTATTTCTTTGATGAAATTCTCTAAAGTTTTTCTTAATCAGATAGATGCTCATATTTGATTTCTATAGTATGGTTGAGGTTCAAACTAGTTTACATTAGTCATTTCAAATTTTGGGTATGCAACATTTAGATAAATACTGGTAAAATTGGTGTGGTATTTGATATCTAATCCATTTATCTAGGTAGACATTCCTTCTAATATCATATGGTTTTTATTTCATACTATTAGAGAGAATCTATTATGGGCATGGGAAAATCATTGTAATTGATTATTTTACTATATGTATTTATTCAACTCAACTGGGTTGTTAGAGAGTCCTATTCCATAAAATTTTCTAAAAAATAAAATAATGGTTTGATTTGAAATCTTGTATCCTGAAGACATTAGGCTTTGATAATCCTTTATCTGTGAAAAAAAGTTCTTCCATAGATTAAAAGTGTACAAGATAGGTATATGACTAATTACCTTTTGTAGGGATCATGATCTTTGTAGGTACAATTATTAAGCAAAAATTTAAATATTGAACTTAACCTATGTGTATTATGTGTTTTATTGATTCAACTATGTGTTCCCTAACTTTAATGGAGTTTTGGTCAATGTGGATAAATGAGGCTTTATAGAGATTCCTTTGTATCCATTCCATGATGTTTTTTAACCATCTCGAAATTAATTTTGTGAGCAGCATTTAAAAAATAAGGACTGAGTAGAGAATTAAATATGACTTAGTTAACTGCTCCTCAGCTTGTTTCTAATTCCCCCATATTAAAATTATACACATCAATCTCCACCACCCTATCTATTAACTACAAATAATATTTATTATGATGGTCAAATTACATATCACCAATACATATTGCAATGGGCCATTTACATATCTCTACCCCCAATAGCAAGTTCCCTAATTTTCCTTTGTACTACTTAGATAGTTGGCCATCTAATCTTGGGTGGTAAACTATTGAGCATCCCCAAACCATGATGATACATGTCCATGTTTGTATGTGTTTGAATAGGCTAAGCATTTTTTTTTGTTTTTGTCTCATATGAAACAAATCTAAGGGCTTCACCCACTGTATAAGCTTTTGGCTAATTACTGACACCACATTCTTATGTTTATTTAGGTCATTGAGTAAACCTAATTGTTATAATATAAGTTATTTCCATATTTTCATATATTACAGAATTTAAAAAGTAATATTTTAAGTAAACATACGATTCAAATTTTGAAAAATATTTAGAACAATTAAAAGTGAGCATGATGTCTCTTGGCCAATAGGATTAATTCTAGGTTTATCGATATGATTTTATAAATGTCTCATCCATTCTCACTTCAAGTTGTTCAAGTAACTTTGAAAGAGTTTAATAAAATATATTAAGTATTATTTATCCAAATTTTATCATTATAAATTTTTAGTTTATTTATTGTATATGAATATAATATTTAATTTGTTTATTTTGAATATATTTATTTTGTAGTAGAAACAAACTTACGGTGTGCATGTATGTATGTATGGACACACACACACACACACACACACACACACACACACACACACACACACACACACACACACACACACACACACACACACACACACACACACACACACACACACACACACACACACACACACACACACACACACACACACATGTATGTATGTATGTATGTATGTAGTATTTTTTTTTTTTGAAAATCTCCTAGCCATTTCTTCATGTTACCATAACTTGATATCTATAAGTTTTTATTCTCTTGTGGGAACTCAATATTCATATATTGGAAACACCAAAAATTGAGGCACTCAATTAAACTCCTTATTCATCCTTACATTTTTATCTAAAAGCATTGTATTCCTCTTCCTATTTTTTACTTTCTAAAAAATTGTTTAAAATATGGTTTTGGGGATTTTTAGAATTCATTTGGGGTGCTTGGTTTATATTTTCAAGGAAACCATACTTATTTATATAGGGTTTTATTTTTTTAAGGGTTTTCATTTATTTTTTTAAAATTTCCAAAGGTTTGCAATGAATTTTGAATTTTTTGAGGGTTACAAATTGTTTTTAGGAGCATGCAAAATATTTAACAGTGTAATTTAAAATATTAGATATTTTACATTAAAAATAATTATGTATTTCTTAATTAGAAAAAACTAGGGAGGGATCTTATTTTGTATGTTTTAAAAATCTTTAAAAAAATTCATTATTTTTGGGAAATTTTATAATTTAATAACATTTAAAATGATTTAAAAATAAATTTTTTGAAGAGTCCTATTACATCGATGGGTTTACCTATGAAACACCATCTAAGCTTTGCTATGTTTAAAATCCCCTTGACTCAATCTAGTACCCCCAGACCACCCCTTTACCACTACATCCTTCAATTTTATCCTCCTCAACTTTTCCCCTATATTTTTAAAGATTTAGTACCTCCCATCTCAATTATCAACACACACACACACACATCCCACTTCCATCCACAACCTTGACCCCTCGTCAATATACTATCACATGCTTACCTAGATTAGGATTATTGAGTCCTCAAACCTCTCAAGATTGAGGATCCATAGTATCCTTACTTGTACTAAAGGTTGTGTATTTTTATAAATATGACTCACTATAACCTATATATTATGAGTATGAAATGTTTGCTCAAGAATCATTGCATCTTTAAATATTTGTCAATGTAAATTTAAAACCATATCCATAATTTGATGCACTATGGAAAAACTACCACTTAAATAGATTTATATATATGGATCTCTATAATGATTGGTTCCTAAGTCACAACACTTATTGAAGGTTGTAAAAATATAATTGCAATATAAGTGTGATTCATGGTTGGGAAAACTTCATGATTAAGTGTGGATGAGACAAAGTGGAACTATTATGGGTTCAATCTAAACTACACAATTGAATCCTTAAATCATAACCATAATTTTATGAACTACGAAAAAACCACTTAAATAAATTTAACGAGATGGGGAGGTCCATAATTAATAGTTCATAAACAAAAACACTTTCTATAATTTTTACAAATGGGGCCACAAGCTAAATCTTATTTATTATCGGTGGATCTCCAATTTTAATCATGCTTGAGATGGAGTATTACTATGATGGGTGATGTCCTGTGAAGTCCAATCGCTTCACACTTATAAGCATCACCTAAATGCAATAAATGACGACTGGGCCATTCATTCTCAAGAGATGGGTTCTTATGATCTAGTACTTGTGAAATATGTGTTAGTGTAGTTTGACTTAGAACTATGTATTTTAATATTGAAATCATATCCAAAATTTTATCCATAGTAAAAAAATACCATGTGTTCCATAAAATCATATCTTTAATTTTAAATTAAGTTTATTTACTCCATGTTATTTGACCTATAGGTTTTATTATCTTTACAAAAAAAAATTTAAGAAAGGATTGATTCCATACATATTTCATTCTAGGTTCTACCCGAAACATAGTTTGCTTATTTGGCCTACATTCAAGACACTTTTACATAGGTAAATTTAGTTATACACTTTTCCTATTACAAATTTACTTTTACTTTGATGCATTAGTATAATGGGGTGGATGAGGGGGTTCAAATTTAGATACCTAAAACAAAATTTATTACTAGAACAATGTACTTGTAACCGATCAATAGACACACTTAACTCATGCTTAGTACAACAAACATTGAACTCCCTTATTTAACTTTTTATGTGCATGACCCTTACCTCTTAAGTAAATTATTATTATAAAAATCCCTATTCAACATCCTAAACTATGTAACCTCACTTTATAAGTGATCAACATTTCAATTTTGCCTATCTCTACTCTTCAAATAATGTTTCTCCATTTGGACCATCCCACTCGCTAGTTCTATCCAATTCTACCAATCATGTGCTTCCGACAATTAATAATTATTTTCTCAAATTAAAATTCATCAAATTAGTTATCCCACTATTTATCAAGTCCCATATGAAGGAATTAAAAAATGTTCTCCTTAAGGACAACATGATTCAATGGGATAACTAATTAAAAACACACATAGATATTTGGAGAGTTAAAGGTTCATTGCTAATCAAGTGTATCATCAATGGTGATAAAACTTTTTTATATCTCTTGAGAAGCCATCATCACCATAAAAAAACTATCACTGACACAAATGATGCATTGAAAGCTCCTAAAATGCCAAGAAAACCTTGCCTGTAGTTTGAAAATCTAATGATATAAAGATTTACTTACTCCCACAATATCACACATGCCAACTTGGGGTTTAAGGTGGAGTATAAAGTTATTTAATTATTATATAAGACACATATGATTATCAATTTCATCAAACATGCCCAAAATACACTGAAACCATTCCAAGTTATCCCATTTTTAGAAATGATGGAAAAAATGGAAGATAAAGTCAAGGAGATGTATGACAAAGAGGACTACAAAATTTTTCACTTATTCCACCATAATATCTAACTATATGTTTAGATAAAATCATATATTTTCCATAATACATAGTACACATAGCCCTAGTAACCCTCATCTATGTTTGCATACACCTACAAGGTCATAATTAGTTGTTCAAGAATATAAACACACCAATGTTACATCAAAATTTAGCATTTTTCACAATGATTTAACACATAGAACCATAGCATACGAGAACTACATGGATTTTAAACCCTCTTTAGAGTATTGGTACTTGCGTAGTGCTAAACATGGGGGTTGTTGAGGTCTAACACAAATTTAACACCTAAACCCATTTTCTATTTTATTTATATATCATTCATGGTCTATTGACCTAAGGCTATAAGTGAAAAAAACCCACATAGATGTTTTATCAATATATTGATAACTCCCACATAGTCAAACAAAACATAATGGTTCAAGGGAACTTATAATATTAGTCAAAGACTGAAAAACCTCTTAAGACATAGATTCACCCTAAGGCAAATAACACATACCCCTCATCTTTGTTTCTAGTGGCCCTGTTCCATATCAAAGCAAAGTATTGTTCTTAATTAATAATGTCATCACATAGTTACATTTTCCAATTTGCGTTCCCATGCTTAATCTTGCATTCTTATTTTCTATTTATGTTTTATTTATTTGGTACATTTCCCTTTTTATAATCTTTCCATATTTATAAAAGTTTCAAATCATTTTGTGTCATTTATTACATATATGCATAACTTTAATTTTATTTAACACTTCATTTAATTAGAATTATTTTTTTTAGAAATTACAAATTTGATAAAACAATAAAATTTACATAATGAGGATTATATAACAATGAAAACTAATGTGAATAAGTTCACACTATCTATAGGAAAAATCTCATATGGTTATATTAATGTCAGATGAAAACCTAGGAGATAGATGGTAAAGTAAAGCAAGAAAGTGCAAATCACATCATAACTCAGAGAAGACAGGACAACCTCTATATATGCACCATAAATCCTTATGTCAATTTTCCTAGAACTACTTAAAAATTTACACAAAAACCATTAATAAGTTCTCATAAAGAGTTAATAAAGATTCAACCCACCTTAAATTGATGTTAAATAGGGTCTAAGTTTTCCTAGTTATTTCCCATGCCTTCACTTCCTCATCCTCCTTAATAACAATAATGAATTTAATCATGAAATAAAATAATTTTTCTCATTGAAACTGATACACACATTCAAAAGACTGATAAATTGAATGATCTAACTAGATTCCTCATGTTTGTTGCAATTTTTATCACAAAGAAGTCATGCATTCATTATCTTCCTCTGATTAATTCATTTCTAAGTGTTCAAGCTGATTTCTTATCCTAGACACTCTGCATGGTCTTAAATGACTACCTTAACAATAGATTTATGTCAGCTACTACCATTGGGAGCATGAAGTGTGGATTGATTTACAACTATCTATGGCATAGTCCCACATTACTCAATAAGTAAGTGGGTTAACTCCTTAAAGATAAAAAAAGGTATTATGTTTCATGATTTGAGGAGGGTGCCTTTTACACCCCATTTCACATGATGGGTTTAAGTGAATTCAACATAGGATTTCCTTCTGTATGAATTTATATTTTAATGAAAATTAATATAAAATGAAACTCTTCTTTTACTCTGTTTTCTTTAATTAATAAATCCATATGATATTTTTACAAGGTTATTGTATATTACCCTATATAAAGGAACATTAACCTAAAATTAGAAATTACAAATATAAAAATAATAGAGAGTGTAATCATATCTCACTCAAAGAACCTAACCTGCAAATCAAAATGACTTTCACTACTCCAAATGACATTATTTTTTCCTAACCTCTTAACAACAATTTTTGAAGGTTTTGAAGAAAAATAAATAAAAACATAAATAAAAATTTGCAACCACAAATAGGAGTCATGCTATTACCTGAACTACTAACTTACTTCAATCATCTAATGTAAAGTGAATGCATGTTGTTAAATGTATACACAAATTCATATCTTTGATATTGATTATATGCGCATCTATCATCATCTCTTTGATGATGCTCTCCCTCTGATCTAATAGTAGATTTAAATTCACTAAACTCACTCAAAAACTAAGTCATGAATGGGGTTAAAATATCTAAAAATAAAAAATAATAAAAATAATCCAAAAGAACATCAAATATCCATGACTTTATACAATTTTTAAATTTTATTGAATTAATAAAAATGAATAGATACCTAACAATCATTAGTGGATCATTGTTGAGAAAAATAAAAATATAAATCTACAAAATAATCTTATCCACATGGAATAAATTCCATTTACTACAACAAGAGAAAAAAAGTCTAACTGAGAAAATAGGGTATGATATTAAGTAATTTTCATTTGTTGTGCATTATTAGATATATGCAGGATCATGGGAAAGATAATTGAGAAAAAAACCATATATATTATGAAAATTTCCTTGTCTCTTCCTTTTCATTCCATGATTCCAATCATGTGTTCATCGGAGAAAGTCCCTTTACACTTGATTAACTCTATTATATTTTTGATTTTTAGATAAAGGGTCAAACACATGATTTTGAAAGGATCTATAGCCTTGAAAAAATGAGTCAAAAGATAAAAATTGAAGCTCATATAAAATGATTCTACTAGTGACTCATGGATCACAACCTCAAAGCATCAAAGATTGAGCTGTTAAAAAAAAACACAAAAAGCTAGACAACAAAACCTAATAAAATATCAAAAAATCACCAACCAAAAAAACTTCTACTTTTAGTTAACTTCTGACAAAGATCCAGTAAAAACTCTACATTATAATCTACCTCTGTTGATCCTTTGAGAGGGATTGTCTTTTAACCAAGGCCTTGGTTGAGTATGGATTTCCTCTTCCTACAAATTTAGTACAAATCCTTCTTTTCATCCATATCTAAACCAAGAGAGAAAGGTATAGCTATTTCAATTTGATTTGATTACTTAAAACTACCATTTTAAAATTTCTCTTTAGAGGATGAGCTTGAATATTTATATGGAAATCTTGGGGTTTCCTTGAAAACTTCCTCTACTTGCATTGTTGTAATTGTGGATTCATTCTATTTGAAACCTAAGTAACCCAATCATTTTCAATAGTTTCTATAATAATTTAAATGGTAACAAAATCATTCCACCAAATGGATTGCTTATTTCTTTTTTAGACGCTTAAATCTTTGGTTAAATGGCCAATCTCAAAGGAACTTGAGCAATAGAAAGGCAATAACTCATAATATAGTGATGGGGTCCAAGAGTGGTCTTCTACTTTAAATTTTTTATGATGACACTATATTAATTAGATATTGAACTCACATAAAAATAATTATTTATATTTTATATTGATTTTAACTTGAGTCGACACAATATTTTGTTATTGATGCTATATTTCTTATATATTGAGTCCACATGTGAAAATGTTTTATTAATGATACATTTCTTATGTCATGGGCCAATATAGGGTAACTTATTAGTATGCTTTCACAAAAACATAATTATATGCTTGATACATATTAGTGGTTTGGATATGTTATATTATACATGTTACATCTTATATCTTTGTTTTTATATATGAATTCTATAGGTTCATATCATATGTAAAAATGGAGCATATATCCCATTTGGATCATATTCAAAAACATGATTTTGGGGTATTTACACTATTAAATTTATCATGATAGAGTTTGATTCCCAAAATTAACAAGGTGCCTAATTCCAAATTTTAGGGATACATATTTTATTCAGATGTGAAGGCCTATATTCGATAATGATTTATAACTAACTTTTACATTGATTTTGCATTATTTTTATTTAGAATGATACTTAGAATATAACATAAATTTTATTTAGAATCATGACATTGTTTAATTTTATCTATGATAGTATGTATAATTTTATCAATATTTTATTCAAAATATCAGAAAACATTTTACTCATTGTAATTTTTAGGATTACATACAAATTTAGAGATAAAGCTCTACCTCATAATCATCTTCCTATCAGAATGAGTTTACATCAATACTTAGAATTTCAACAATTATTCTTATTTAATATTACCTAATGCTCATGTGACTTACATATATGTTTTCTGTAGATTCGTAGACCTATCTATGTAATTTTGTTTCAGTGATCCAAGCATACAAGATTTTTTTTATTTAGTATGTCAAGTCCTTTCGACTTTGATATGTGTCACACATAGATCAAAGTACAGGTATATATATAAAACTAAAAAGTCCCTTATATATTTGTTTCCTTAAATTGTGTTGTTTTATTGTACTTAATTATTTTTCCATCTAAATTACATATTATTCGCTCATGTGTTGGGGTTTTCACAATGCCCCCTTTTATTTTGTGCCAATTTATCTCTCTTATCTCTACTTTAAGGTTTTTGGATCATTTTACAAAGTGTTTATGATGCTCATGGGTCCATTCGGAGCTCCCGTTATACTCCTAGAAATTTAATATGCATACGTCCTCTTCATCTTTTTTTTTCCTTTTCAATTATTATATATTATTTGGCACCAAAAGACGTCTTGACTCAAATTCAATTTTTATTATAAATACATAAGTAATGTAGTTAAGTTAACATTATAAATTTATCAAGTAAACACTTATTTTCATCGATAAAAATTTGAGTATTTATGGAGATTTTAAAAAGATCAAGCAATCGTTAGAGCTATTTTTATTTTCATAGAAAATATTTAATGTGGAGCATTTTTGGCACATGGCCTAGGCTTTTCTATGTAACTAGATTTTTTTTTTTTTTACTATGCAATTTATTTTTTCAATATATTTTTATTGTGTAGGGATTTTGATAATTAAATTTTACTTAAAAAATAATATGACTTCGAACACACACTTTAAACATTCGTTATTTTTCTTAAATTTCAAATATTATTTTCAATATAAATAAATGAAAAGATAATTTATTTTTTATGCTACATGTATGATGTTGTCACGTCCTAACACTCGTAACAACTATTATATATATGTATATATGGAATATAGATGGATATATATGGGGAATGCCTTTTGAATGATTGTTCATTCCAAATCTTAAGTACCCTTGCATTATAAACTGTGAAACATAATAACGTATTCAACACATAGCAATAAATTATAGAAAATATTTGAGAACATAAATATTAATAGAGAAACACAGTCGTTACGTTAATTAATTACTAGAATTTACGCATAACAATCAGAATTAAATGAGTAATTATTTTGACTATGGTTTTCATCATATAAGAGAAGCCAATGGGTTAATAATTCCTTCTAACCATAATTTTGTATAAATAATACAAAATAGATCTTCCGTCTACGTTATTATCTAAAAAGCTTAATAAAAGTAAAGCACTTCATACCTAACAAAGTTTCTTCTTATTTTAAGAAAATCAAAACATACGTAAGAGAACGTATAATGCGACCTGATCCCCATCAAAAGGTAAGGGCATAGAGAAAACCTTACATAATTAATAATTTTAATCATTCTTTCAGAATCCATTCTAAGAAATAAAAACTCAATACAATCAATCAAATATTAAGTAAAACAATAACTTCTTTAATAAACTGTATATTTATAATTATTTTCTTCTTTTACAGTAATTTTTAGTTTTTTTTTTTTACAAAAATAAAATATATTATGACTTACACAACAATTTCATTTATAAAGCATAACAATTCACAATAACATTGTTTTGAAAGTACAACAAGTAATAAAGTATGCATCGGGGAAAAACACACCTCTCAAATATGTAATGTCATCAAGCATTCATAACCCTCATCAACCTTAAACCCAAAAGAATTCATAAAAGACCCAAAGTTCAAGTATGCTTCCATACATAAGGTAAAACATACAACATTTACATAAAGGTTAACTTTCACCACACATCTATTTAGGAATAATCAAAACAAACTTGAGGCAAGTTAAGTAAGATTAAAATAGAGGAAACATACATAACAATCACTTTTTATTATTGTATTCGGATATTAATTATTCTATTTATTTATTAAATAGATAATCCTTACACATGTACCTTTATCTTATTTAGGTGTAGTAAGAGGTTAAGTAGGTGTGAGGATGAGTTCCACCTAGAGTTCCACCTAGAGTTAAACTAAGTACCACTTTGAGTTCTTCTATGAACTCCATAATGAGTTACACTGAGTCTAACTTTGAGTTCTCCTCTGAATTAACATCCCCTACTCCTTTATATTCCTCTTCACCAGGGTATTGTAATAAAGTAGATAATTGATAATCAAAATAGTTTAATACAAAGACAATTATTGCAAATCATTTTCTTACATATTTTTTAATACAAAAAAGGTCATTATTGTTGCAAAATTCTTGTGTGCTCAATCTATCAGAACATCACCTACTAGCCTATTATGACACTTCATGAGTATGATTTAACATTATTATGCAGTCTTTTATAGTGAAATATCTGCATGGAGATAATTGATCTTAAAACCATTAATAAATTTGGAAAGTGTAATTAATGATTTAATATGTAAAAAGTCTCATATATTATGGGATCTAATAGTTTGGGAGACTTTACATGTTAAAACTTATTTTGGATGCATTTTTATATGGTAGAGGTAGTGGAAGATGGGACTAATAGTTTGGGAGACTTTACAATTCTAATACTTATTTTGGATGCATCTTTACATCGTAAATATAGTGGAGGGTGGGATTCTTCACATGGTTTTAGGAAGTTACATTAATTAGGATGGTAATAAATCCATCTTTCTTGATTCCTCAAACATAATTTAAGGTAATGTTATTCTAAGTATTTCACATTGGTGTAATATGAATTTAATCCTTACTTATATATTTTTTGAAATATAATTTTTTGATATAATTAATTTAAGATTGATTGAATTAACATAATATAGTTTTCTTCAGATTCCTCTACAAGCTACAATGCATATAATTGATAAAGAGCTTCAATTTTATAAAATGATTTGGATTAAATTATATAATCACTATATATCTAATGAGATTGACCAATAGAAAAAAAAGGACAAAATTTATAAATGCCTACTATATAATATATATACATGTACTTTAGATTAATCACATAATTTTTATTTGAATTCTATCATTTATAATGATAATTTTTTTAATTCTAATACTTAAACATGTTAATTTCATATGTACTCTTTTATTGCATTATAGAGTGAGTTTGAATTATTTTATCCTTATATATTTTTCAATAATAATGATATTTTGGACATTTAAAAAAAAAAAAATCATAAATAATGAAAACAAAGTTGTTTTCACCTCAACAAGCATTTAATAATGGTTTGGACTACCCACCTTCCTTTCCATGCCTAAATTTTTCTCAATAAGGTTTTGTCCCTTGACATATAATTTTCACATGACTATTTATTAAGGAGTCTTTATTTTATATTACTCCGCACTTGAATAATGGTCTCCCTTATAAGTAATTATTTATCCTCTCTTTCTTCAACTTCCTTGTTAATCATGTCTCTTCTCCCATTACACAACACTATCCTTACCATTGCACAACTCCATTCTTACTATCCTTACCATTGCACAACTTCTTTTTTAACATACATCCTTATTCTAAAATCATAATGTTAACAGTCAAACTCATAATACAAAGTAACGAGTCATGATGGAATGTGGATGTTGGGTGCATTGTCATTGGGATGAGACTAGTAATGACTGCCAACATTATATAAAGATGACCGAAATGAAAAACATGCAAATTTTATTGTTTTTATAATCAATATTGTATAAAAATATATACACGCAAATAGGTCTCTAATCCTGTTAATTATGTACATGTGGATTTAATATTATGTAACTTAAAACAAATTTATTATTAGTTACAAATTTTAATTAATTTTTTTTAAAAACATAATAAGAAAGGTATTGAATGTATTACGAGCATTATAATTTCTATAATTTCATTATTACATGAATAATTGTCTCAAAAAATGTGTATTTTCGCTTTTGTAAAATGAACACAACATTTTTTTCTGGAGATCAAAATATTAATTAATAACTATTTAATGGAAAACTAATTTATTGAACAAATTGTTCATGATGAATGCACTCTTATTATCATATATATTGTCATCAACTTAGCATAATTCGGGGATGTAATAAGTGCATGGAAAGTTCTTTTTCACGAATTTATTGTTGCCTTGATTTCTTTCATACCTATTTATAATGTTTTTTCATCTCTATGTGAGCCTCTAGTATTTTTGGTGAAATCGGTTTTCTATGTTTACATGTGATCTTATGAGTAGTTATGCTTGTTAACTTAACTTTTATATTAACCAATACAATCGAAACAATTAATTAATTATATTTTCAAAGTTATTAATTTTTAAATAGAACATTTTAATTGAAAAGTATTTTTTATTAATAAAATATAATAATTCATTGTTAATTGTAATAAAGGTGGAGATAATTACCTTTCAAAAGGTGATTCATATTAAACTAGAGAAAATTTAAATACAAAAAGTAATTTACATCAATAAAACAAAGTCAAAATTAAGGTCGTATGAAAGTTAAAATCATAATAAAGTGAATGGTTATTAGTTTAATTGGCGAAGTTGTTTGTCTTACAAAGAGTCTACTAGGGATCAATTCTTGCTGTTAGCAAAACTTGACATGCGAAAAGGCATGAGGTAAGGATCGTACCCCAAACAACTTTGGTGGAATAAATAACCCTCAATCCTTAGCTCTTAACTTAAGATCACCGCGTAAAATAATTATTATATATATATATATATATATATATATATATATATATATATATATATATATATATATATATATATATATATATATTTAAAAATTATAAAAAAATAAAGAGTTCTATACTAAAGGCTACCAATCAAAAAGAGCCAAATAAATAGGTAATATAGATGAACATGAAAGCCAAAGAAGATAGAGAAAGGAAACTATAAAAGTTGATCTCCAACCACTACTGCTTAGAGGGTTTGTTGTATTAAATGCGAGCTCCCACCAATCATTTTGTTACACTTCTTTTATTTCCTAAAATATCATTAAAAAAAAAAGCAAAAATCAAACATAAAAACTTATCTTAAAGAAGAACACCTCACCAACCATTAACATTGCTTCTAAAAGAGTCAAACACAACACTACCACAATTTAATTTGAGGTGTAAAATTAATTATTTTCGTAAACACTAAAAATCCTATGAAGAATATTACATACCAAGCATTAATTTCTAACAAAGTTCATAACAATTAATTGTTGGAAGATTAAAAAAACCCAGTCTCTTCTGGACACAAATTCCTATTGAGAGATTGGGATGCTTACTATAAACGTGGTAAATGTAACTATGATTAAAAAAACATATATTTTCTAGGCACGTATTCCTACTGAGATATTCGTATGCCTACCGTAAACGTGGTAAATGTAACTATAACAAACAGCAAGCTATCATTTTTAATTTTATAAGACATACATCATTTTTTAATCAATGATTAGACACACTTTACCTCAACTGGCAAAGAAATAGAGGAGGCTCGAAAATGAAGACAATATACCTTCACAGGAGGCCCTGGGTACTTTTTCATATAGCGACGTCTTAGCGGCGATAATTAATTATTTTTTGGGGTTTGGTGGAGATTAGTTGGCCGAAAGATTAGTGCTTGGTGACAAGATTCATTGTAGCCTGCCCACGTAAATTCCCTTTGTCCACAGTAACAAACGGTCCAAACGATTTCATTTGCAGCCATGATGAGAAAACTTGCAGATGTACGCTGTGGTTGACTTCATTCTGAGAGGAGGAAGAGAAACAAGTAATTTCTGTCGCTTAACCTATGCAAACACCGGTAGCCTCTTCTGTCGAAGCTCAGCAACCCAACCATTTTCTATCAACCGTCCCACTTCCACGGTTGACACGACTGACAGATTTACATATATAAATTTTTCGTCTTACTTTTCTTCAATCCATTCCAGTTCGAATCTTATTCCCTTGTGTGCGGCTTTCATTTTGTGTGAAAAGCCGGCGTTCTTTCTAAAACCTTAATAGTCTTTGTGTAGTGGGTCCCCACAATTTATCTCCTATGGCAAAGCTTCTATGTGCATTTGTATGCATCACCACTCTAACTGCTACGGTCGTGGCAAATACAATACACACACACACTTTTGTTGTAAGTGTTTTATTCATAGAAAATTAATTTTCGTTATGGGTTTGTGTTAATAATTCCTTTGGCTCTCTCAACAATTCCGTACTGAGTTTAAATCAAACTGTCGGGTATTTCTGCACAATTACAGATTCAATCCAAATCGGTGACGAGGCTATGTGGATCACACAATATTATCACAGTGAACGGCCAGTTTCCAGGTCCAACGCTCTTTGTTAGCAATGGAGACACTCTCATTGTCAAAGTCATTAACAAAGCGCAATATAATGCTACCATTCATTGGTCTGTCCAACTTTATACTTGATTTTTATTTTATTGTATACGTCTATCGGAACAATCTCATCTGCATTCCAAACGTTTATTTTTTCCCTCTCTCTAGTAATAAGAAGTTTTCCTGTATACATTTGCAGGCATGGAGTGCGGCAGTTGCGAACAGCGTGGGCTGACGGACCGGAATATGTAACCCAATGCCCCATTCGACCCGGAGGGAGTTACACGTACAGATTCACCATTTCTGCTCAAGAAGGTACTCTATGGTGGCATGCACACAGTTCGTGGCTTAGAGCTACTGTTTACGGAGCGTTAATCATCTCTCCCAGAGAGGGAACAGTTTACCCTTATCCCAAGCCCGATCAAGAGATACCCATCCTGCTAGGTGTATATTTGCTACACCATTTCTATATTAAATTAAAATGCATTCACATGAGTTTATGATGTTTATTTTAAATTGTTAACAAACAGGAGAGTGGTGGAATGCAAATCCCATCGATGTGATTAACGCAGCAACACGAACGGGAACTGCACCCAACACTTCGGACGCTTTTACTGTAAATGGGCAACCCGGAGATCTCTATCAATGTTCGACTTCAGGTATTACCCCATAATACTTTTACTGGAGAGCTTTGTGTCATTATTTACTCCAGCCGCCCAGCTTATATATATATGTGTGTGTGTGTGTGAGAGAGAGAGAGAATGCGTATATTCAGACACTGTTAACTTGTTGACGCATGCAGAGACCATTCGCGTTTCTGTAAAGACAGGGGAAACTAGTCTTGTTCGAGTGATCAACGCTGCACTCAATACCGACCTGTTTGTCTCCCTTGCAAACCACAAAATGACCGTTGTGGCGGTCGACGCGTTGTATACCAAGCCCTACAAAACCAAAGTTGCAATGTTAGGTCCCGGGCAAACTACGGATGTTCTTGTCACTTTCAGTAAGACTGCAGGCAGATTCTACTTGGCTGCTCGAGCATATGCCAGTGGTCAGGGGGTCCAATTTGATAACACCACTACCACTGCCATCTTTGAATATAGTAAACGAAGCTTATCTTCTGTATCACCCAAAATGCCCAAGCTTCCATTCTACAACGACACCAAAACTGCCACCAAGTTTGCAACCGGTCTCAGAAGCCTGGCGTCTGGCGAGCACCCTGTTTTTGTTCCGCAGAGGGTTGATCAGAGTCTGTTCTACACAGTGGGATTGGGACTAATCAAGTGTCCGAGAGAGTCATGCGGAGGGCCCAATGGCACAAGATTTGCAGCGAGCATGAATAACCACTCATTCGTACTGCCAACGTCCTCCTCAATACTACAAGCCCACCATTTGGGCATCAAAGGAGTGTTCACCAAGGGCTTCCCCGATACCCCTCCCCTGCAATTCGATTACACAGGGAAAAACATAAGCAGAAGCTTGTGGTCCCCCGTGAAAAGCACCAAGGTAAAGGTGCTGAAATACAAGAGTGCAGTGCAAGTAATTCTTCAGGGCACAAATATCTTGACGGGGGAAAGCCACCCGATCCATCTCCACGGTTACGACTTTTACATAGTAGGATCAGGATTTGGTAACTATAATGAGGCATCAGATCCACCCAAATTCAATTTGGTGGATCCTCCCATGCGCAACACGGTGAATGTTCCAGCCAACGGATGGGCTGCCATCAGATTTGTAGCGGACAACCCGGGTAAGAATAAATATCCGTTTCTGTATGTATTACAATGAAGTCGTTGTCGTTTAAATATGGTAATGGTAACTGAACTTGTTTTGTATGAAATGGCAGGAACGTGGTTGATGCACTGCCACCTGGACGTGCACGTAGGTTGGGGCTTGGCCATGGTGTTTGTGGTGCAGAACGGACCTGACTTGCTGTCCACTCTCGAGAACCCTCCTCCAGACCTTCCCAAATGCTGACAAAAAACTATTTCATCAGAATTTCTTTTCGTTCCAATCATTCATAATCTTTGGCATAGTTTTGTAGCTTGTAGTCGACTGGAATTTCCTCCCTGCGTATCAAATTTTATAAAAAATTCTATGGAATTTTAAGATTGAAAGTATTGCAGATTTTTGAGTTTCGGTTTTCGTTCATATTTTTATCTCAACAAGAATGGGATGGTTTGATTGTAATTGGAAACACGTTATTGGAATTAATTCCAATTTTTTTCCTGAACAATAACATGGTTTTTATTATTTTCTAAGTTAAATTGTCTGACAGAAAATTCAATATACTTATCAATTAACTTTTTATGATTTTCTTTCAAAATTAAATTGTTTGACAAATCACTTCCGAACACAATTCAATATCATAGCTGCATATCTTCAAACTCACCAATATAAATTAAAAAATCTATTCATAGGTGGTAACTACTTTTGTTCTTTTATTGAAATCACTCTCACTTAAAAAATGGAAATTTGTGCTTTCTATCGAAAAACGGTTTTAGAGTGGTCTTTAATCTTAAACCTGGTTACTCTTTACAATATACAGACTATTTTCTAATGCAAGTAAATAAATTATATTTAATTAAGAACACAAAAAATTTAAATAAATAATATAAATAATATTACCAGAATATAAATAATATTGTTTTAGTTTAGAAATGTATTTTCAATAAATCAATGATTTAAAATTATCGCTTGAATTTAAACCTTAAAATTTATTTAAAAACAATTTCTAAAATTTGAAATAAAAATTTTTAATTTCAAAATATATTTCTAATCATATTAACAATCTCAAACAAAAATTTAGATATGATTAAAATGTGGTGTCGAGAGCATTTGGAGGTGCTTCAGATAGGGGTTGTGAGTTCTGTGGGCACTTCTAACAAGTGAAAGATAACTCTTAAATAAATTAATGATTAGGTGGTCCTTCTACTAGTCTTGTCTTTCCTTATTCTGCATTGTTCATTATTACTTATGTATACTTACAATGTAACAAACGTCATCATTTCCTTAAAAAAATTACAATGTACCTATATTATTTGAATGTTTGGTGAAAACTAAATTGAATTTAAAGAATGCATTAGGGATAGTGGAAACTATGGTCTAAGTTATTATCTTCAAAGCCCATGTAAAGGGTGGGAATTGTGATAGGGGCAGGGGAGTGGGGAGTGGGGAGGGGGCAGAGGCAGGTGTAGGATAGGGCAGTGAAGCTAGGGACCCCAGACCCTAGAAGACAATCCTATCAGATAGGGCCTAAGAATGCCCAAAAACTACAAAAACTTAAAACACAACAAGACAAACTTAAGGGTTAAAATCAGCCTAAAAGCAACCAAAAAACAACCAAATGAGGGATTTTAAGGAACATACCCTCAAACCTGAAAATGAAACAAACAGTAGTGGCCAACAAGCCAGGTCAAACAAAAACTACTGTAACAAAACTAAACTGAAAAGGTTCTCTCATTTTTATTTTTCTATTTGGGATCTGAGAGATGTAATTAATGAATCTAGTTCCTTTTTGCCTCCTCCTTTCTTCCCTTTCACTAGCTTCCATCATTTCCTCTCCTTTGTATTTGGCAATATGGGGATGGATAACTCCAAACCAACCTCTAAAATTTTAGTTGTATAAGCATCTATTAATCCTTCCCCTAAACATGAGGTAAGAACTTTTGAGGATTTGATACTTTTCTCTATATGAGTTATAGAAGTCATTGCTAAACTATGTTCAGTCTTTTACAATACTAATATTGGTGTTTCATTCCCATCAAGATCCAAGTCCATAGAATCCCCACCCTTGACTAAATATTCAACTGGTGTTTCTGGAATCATTTTTGGCTCATGGAATTATGATATTAAAAACTATAAATTAGGTAAATAAAATAACTTAAATAATATAAATTTTATAACATAGATTAAAAATTAGTTATGAAAAAAATATCCTCATTAAGATGCAAGCCTCAAACAATGATAAGTAATATAATGATTGCTTGATCACTCATTCTTGGTGTAGGATATTTATTAAACTGCCTTGCTTACCAATTTTTTTCTCTATTACAATACCCTATTGAAGAGGAATATAAAAAAGGAGTAAAAGGAGTTAACTCATAGGGGAAGTCACTGTGGAACTGATAAGAAGACTCATAGTGATACTCAGTTGAACTCCCGGTAGAACTCTAGTAAAAACTCAACCTCTTATCTACATAGCATCTTATCACACCTAAGTAAGCTTAAGCTACATATATAGGGATTATCCATTTAATAAGTAAATGGAATAATACATATCTTATACCAACACACTCCCTTTAGTATAGTTTAGGTGGGTAAAAATGAAAATATGGGTCCTGATAACAAGGTCTGTTGATGTACCCATGTACAATACGACTCTCAATAAGTGGAGTAAAACTAGAAAACACAGTGGGAAAAAACTCCCTCCAAAAATAAAGACAAATAAAAGAATGCAAGACTAAAAAGCCCCACTCCAACACTCCCTTAAGCATATCTTACATGGGCTACAAAATTGTGTCCAAACACTGAGAACTAATGAGGTACCCAAGTACATAATAATGATCCCAGTATCCTACAAAATATTAAGGATGTGTCTTTACCAAAAAAAAAGAAGGCATGCAAAAAATGTTGCATGGTAAATGTTTTATTAGGTCCCTCTACAACAAATGTTGACTCTTCCTTTCAGAAGAAAGAAACCATGAGATATCAAACTTTTGAATTTTGACTCGAGTGGAATGAGATAGGAATCATGATGTTGATATCTAAAAAATGCTCAAATGTCTCCCTGCTAATTCTTGAATCTGAGTTTACAATCGTGTTACCATTGATTGAGGCCCATACAAACATTGAAGATGATCATCCTCGAATGGATTGCACCTAGTCTTCATCACCATTCTAGTCTGCAATGTAACTTGCTCTCTCTTGATGGTACATCTCTAAAGTGAAGGTCTTCTCTTTGGTTTGTTAAGGAAGTTAAACCTAAATCAGCACCACTTTTTAATCCCATCTCTTTGCATAAATTAAAAACCTAATATTCTATTGTGCCCTAAAATATTTTTCAAACATGTTGTTTTTAATTATTTTATAAATAGTTATTTATTATTTTGCCCATGTGAGGAAAGTTTTCCATTATGGGGTGCAAAGGAGAATTTGATAAGACTTTAGTTGTTTTGAGGAGGTTTGGGGTTTTATACTAATTCTAATGAGTGGTTACATGACATGTTTGGTGATTAAACCTATTGAAGATTTAAATTCTTTTTGCCAATTTAATTGAATTGGATGTTAATGATGAAAAATGTATTTTGCTATAAATTTTTATTGGTCACTTAGAATTGACTGCCACTTTTTTGAAAAGTGCATGTTCTTTTTCCCTCTTTCCATTAGTCTAATTTTCATTGTAAAACACACTAAATTTATAAAGTTCCATATTTATTTACCTATGTTATCAGCCCTACTACTTTCTGCATTGTACTTTATATACCTATAGTTCACATATGGCTATATTTTTACTGTGTATGACATACCCATTATGAGTGTGCATTATCCTTTACACTCAATCACTAATTTCTCACTTCAACACATTCTAGGCTTAGCCTGAGGTCCCATTCATGTGCATACTTTAGGGGTTATTTATAGCTTGTACCATGTAATATTATAATTTCTTGGTGTCTTCTCATAATAGCGAAGACTCCATTTGAGAGAATATAGAGGAGGAAGCTTGAGTCTATGTTAGTGGTCCTTTTAGGGAAGAACAATTATGCTTCATGGTTGTTGTACATGGGATGTTCACTTAAGTATTGGGAGCTTATTCCATTATTATATGGATAGGATTCCTACTCCTATTCACCCATGTCAATATGATGATTTAGACAACTCTTGTGACTATGTTTATGATCACTTGTTATTGCATATTTCATGATATCTACATAACCATGTGAATCACATAGAGTGTCACTCCACTATTTGGAGCACTCTTAATAGTCTTTTTGGAGATCCTATTATACATTATATTACACCTCCTAATTTACTTCATACTATCTCTTTTGAGATTATTATACACTCTCCTCTTGCCTCTATTTTTTGTGATAATATATCCATGGTGGATAGTGTTCTTCCATGTATCGAGCACACACTATAAGATGAGATTATCCTATACCTTCATTGTCTCATTACATAGACTACTTTTTTTCCTATGCATATTTTTTTCTCTTTTAGAACCTTCACAGACTTACATTTCATAGGACTTTACTAATTTTTGTGAGATTATACACATTGAGAGTATTGAAGACTCATATGTTCCTATGGAAATTCATCTTGTATAACTAAGTGCTTCATTTATAGAGTAGTCTGTAGTTTCGATGATTATTAAACCTCACTTTCCTCTTCCAATAGACATTCTTTTAGTGAATATTCCATGCCATTATTCTTCTTTGGCTATTCTTTTCCATTCATTATATGATTCTTCATTGCCATCTTCAAAGATTAGTCATGTGATATTTGATCAAACTTTGGCACATGTGAACATTTTCGAAAGATGTACATCATGATTCCTATCTAAATTCCACTTGAGTGGGAATATTTCAATTGGATAACTCATGTTTTTTTCTTTTAAAAGGAAGAAACAACATTTCTCATTCAATATTATGTGTATACCTTCTCTCTCTTCTTTATGGAAACATGCATCCTTCATATTTTAGAGAATACTAGGATCATTTCTATGTACCTGGGTTCCTCATCAGGCCTTGTTACTAAGACAAAATTTTATAGCTTACCTAAGCTATGCTTAAGAATGGGTGTTGCTATAGGGATTTCTAGTCCTACCTTATTTTCTTTGTCTCTCTTTGGGGGTGGCTTGGGGGTTGAAGAGTTTTTCTCACTTGGTTTGAGAGTTACATTGTACATGGGTACCTCACCAGGTCTTGTTACCAAGACCCATCTTTTCTTTTTTGCCCACGCCAGCTACGTTTAAGGGGGGTCTTCATGTAATATATTTATTATTCCATTTATTTATTAAATATATTACTTATACACATTTAGCTTCATCTTACAAAGGTCAGGTAAGAGGTTAAGTGTGCAAGAGGGTGAGTTCCACCTCGAGTTCAACTAAGTACCACTATAAGTTCTCCTATGAGTCCCATAGTAAGTTTCACTTAGTCCCACATTGAGTTCTCATGTGATTTAACACCCTTTACCCCTTATTTGTATTCCTCTTCACCAAGATATTGTAATTTATCATATAATTAGTAATCAAAGAAGTTTAATACATCAGACAATTATTTCACATACTCTTCTCAATCATATTTATAAATACAAGAAGTGTCATTATTGTTACAAATTTTTGGTGCGCTCATTCTACTAGAAGATCACCTATTAGACTATTATAACATGGATCCATTTTTGGCTGTGTCTGACATCCCCAATCTAAGCATTCATTATCCCTCATCACTCCAACATCGATTGCTCATTTGGATGCATTTTTAGTTGTGCTTGTCATCCTATTCATGAGCATAATTTAGGGGTTTATTGTATTTCATCTTGTGTATTTTTACACTTATTTAGTGTCTTCTCTCAATCATGTTGACCCTATTTGAAAAAATTCAGAAGAGGAAGGTTGAGTCTATGCCAATGGTCCTTCTAAGGAAGACCAATTATGCTTCATGGTGGTTGTATATGGAATTTTCACTCAAGGAGTGGGAACTTATGCCATTATTATATGGATAGATTCATGCTCTTATTGACCTAGGTCAATATGATGATTGGGCCAACTCTTGAGACTATGTCTATGGTCACTTTTTGTTGCATGTCTCACGGGATCTACACCACCATGTGGAGCACACAAAGTGTCCCTACTTTAGTTGGAACACTTTTCAAAGTCTTTTAGGGATCATTATTTACTTTATGTCACACCTCTTCCTCTACTTCCTATTATCTCTTATGAGACTCATGTACTCTCTCTTCATGATTTTATTTCTTGTGATGATATATCTATTGTAGACATTTCCCTTCCTTCTATAGATCCCTGATATAGGATAAGATTTTTATATACCTTATTTTTCTCATTGTAGATTCTACATCAATTTCTAAATGTTATTGTTACTCTTTCAGATCCTTCACAGACTTGCATTTTGAAGGAATTTACTAATTTCAATAACAATATACACATTGAGTATTGATGACTCATATGTTCATGTAGAAATTCATCTTATAGATTTGAGTGCTTCATTTATAGACCAATCTTTAGTTTTGATGGTTTTTGTGACTTTCTCTCCTCTTCCCATGGACATTCCTTTAGAAAATTTTCCATGCCATTCTTTTTCTCTAGCTATTCTCTCATGTTCATTATATGTTTCTTCATTGCCATCTTCTATAGTTAGTCATGTGATATCTGATCAGACTTTGGCACATTCAAACATTAGCAAGGAGATGTTTCTTTATTTTTTAGAGATATACATCATGACTCCCATCTACATTCCACTTGAGTGGGAATTCAATAATTTGATAGCTCATGGTTCTTTTCTTCCAAATGGAAGAGACATCATTTTTTGCAAAGGTACTTGCTACATCATTCACCATGTGACATTGCGTACATACCTTCTCTCTCTTATTTATGGAGTCACACATCCTTCAATTTTTTTTAGGATATTGGGATTATCACTATGTACTTGGATACCTCATTAAGCCTCATTCCCAGACCCAATTTTACAGTCCACCTAAGCTATGTTTAAGGGGATGTGTTAGTGTGATGATTTATAGTCCTACCTTCTTTTCTCTATATCTCTTTTAGGAAGGGAATTTTTTCCATTAGGTTTTTTTCCTTTCACTTCGCTTATTAATATTTTCATTATATGTGGGTACCTCACCATGCCTTATTGTCAAGACCCATTTTTTATTTTTATCCAAACTAAGCTATGCTTAAAGGTGGTGTTGGTGTAAGATATTTATTATTCTATTTATTTGTTAAATGGATTATCCATACATATTTAGCTTCAACTTAATTACGTGTAATAAGAGGTTAAGTATTTGAGAGGGTGAGTTACACCTATAGTTCTACCTTGAGTTCAACTAACTGCCATTGTGAATTCTCCTATGAGTTCCACAACGAGTTACACTAAGTGCTATAGTGATTTCTAATATGAGTTCCATAGTGAGTTACACTCAGTCCCATAGTGAGTTCTCTTTTGAGTTAACTACCCCTACTCCTTTATATTCATCTTCATTGAGCTATTTTAATAGAGTAGATAATTTCTAAGCAAGGTAGTTTAATACATCACGTAATTATTGTACATCCTCTTCTTGTATATTTATTAATACAAGTAGGGTCATTGTTGTTGCTTAATTCTTTTATGTTCATGCTATTATGACACTCATGTAAGCTTACATCTTGTTCATGAGTGATATATAGATATTTTATGTCAAATAAATTAAAATAAAAACCTGATTGACATCCAAAGCTACATTAAAGGATTAGAAGAAAAAAATATAAGATGAACATGATAGGTACACTGTGACTTAGAGAAGTAAAAACATGACTTCAAAAAGGTGGGAATTATGATATGAAAAAATTATAAATTATATAAATAAAATAACTTAAATAACATATATAAAAAATGAGTTAATGAAAAAAATCTCATTAAAAAGAAAGCTTCAAGCAATGATAAGTACTTTATTGATTGCTTGATCACACATATGTGATTATATCTTCTTTGTGAGTGATATAGTAATATTTTATGTCAAATAAAATATAACACTTTTGTATTTATAGAAAAAGAAGTTTAAATTATGACATTACTGGTATATAAACTACCATCAAATAACTAGAAGTGAAAAGTACATAGTGAAGGTAATGAAGGTGATATAAATAAACATTGACTTAGAGAATCAAGAACGTAACTTCAAAAGGGTGATAATTATGATATCAAAGATTATAAATTACATAAAAAATCATAATTTAAATCATGTAAATTAAATAACATAGAAAGAAATGATAAGTACTCTAATGATTTCTTGATCATGTATATATGTTTATATCTTCATTGTGAGTGATATATAAATTTTTTTATGCCAAATAAAAAATAATATTTTTATATTTATAGATAAATAAATTTAAATTAAGACTTTATTAGTATCGAAACTAACATTTAATGATTAGAAGTGAAAAATAGAAGATGAAGATGATAGGTACACTTTGACTTATAGAATTAAAAATGAGACTCTAAACTCCATCATATGGTCAAAATATTAAATTTTTAGATTGAATTTATAAATAAAATTTAAAATAAATGACAATCAAATGAATATAAATTATAATGTTAAAATTACTTAAGTTAATAAAATTTAGGTGAATTCTTAAAGTGACATGATTGTTTCAAACCTTACCTAGGTTCAAATCTCGCTAAAACATATAAAACTAATTATGATCATTAGTAATATTCTTAAAATAAATTGTAACCATTAATAATTAATCATTTAAAAATATAAATCATTTTTATGTCCCAAATTAATTTATAATTAAAATAAAAATGATTACCAATCCCAAAATATATTATATTAAAATTACTTTATAACAATGAAATAAATATTAAATTTAAAATCATCATTAATTTTTTATCCATAAACATTATAAACTCTACCAACCCAAATCCCCCAACTGCCATTGTCGAATCCCTATCAATATAATTAAAAATCTATAATTGCACATCGTCACAGCACCTCTACGAAGAGTTCCAAAAATGTGAGTCCAAATTTACATTTAGATGTTCAACGGTGGAAAGATTAGAGACAGAAATCGACGTTCACCTTTTTCCATTTCAATTATGTTATGTTGTATAACATATAGATTGTCACAATGAAACGTAGAACTTTGTAGTGGGTCCGTACAATTCATGCGATACTAGATTGCTTTAGAAATTGAAGTGAAATAAAAATGAATTTAGTTATATATAGGGAATGGGAATTAAAAATGGATCTAGTTATGTATTGTTTTAAAAATTTAAGTGAATTAAAAATGAATTCAATTATACATAGGGAATGGAAATTAAAAATGAATCTAGTTATGCATAGGGAATGGAAATTAATTTAATTTACATTTACATTTAAATTAAATTGTAGGAAATTAAATCATTCTTATGAAAAATAAAGTATAAAAAAGTGACAAAAGTAAATGCTAATTTAGATTGGAAGCTTCTTATATAATATAATTTAAATACACAAATAAAATTGAAAGGTACACATATTTAAAAAAATGAAATAAAATGAAACGTGCACAAATTAAAAAAAGAAACTAATAGATGAGAAATTAAATTATTTGATTCTTTTGAGTGAGCTTTGTTTTGATTGAACTGGATATATCTTATTTATTTAATTGTAGTATTGAAAGAATTGCTATAAATCTATTCTACAAGTCTATCACAATATGACTTGAAATATCTCTCACTATAGTAATCTATACCTCATTATTGATTCTTATTTTTTTAATTTTTGTTATTAGCTAATCTTTAAATAATTCAAGTTACAACCATAAACATAAATAAGGTGAAATAGAAACAAAATTATAATAGAGTTGAGAAAATTAAGATACAATAATATGAAGGAAATATAAATGAAATCGTTAAATGAAAATGAAGTTAAAACTTAATGTAATATCTTCCCTCCTATAAAAATTAACTTCCAAATTCAATTGACTCAGTTAGAAATGAATTAAATGGTGACAATTATCCTTAATTATTATCATTTAATAAACAATCACCTCTAAAAATTGATGTCAGTTCATAGAAATATAATGATAACTACAAGTACCTAAATATAATGACTAAAACATATCAAAAAAATTAACTAATATTTTACATTTTATTAAATAAATTACAAACACCATGTAAAAATTAAATTCTGTACTATTAATTTACCATTAGTAATACCAAATGACAAAATAATTAAACCATACTATTTTATCTAGAATCTATATTATCTAAAGGACAGTAATAAATATATGCAACATATATAGATTTTATGAACAAATTCATAGGCAAAGTCTACAACCATGGTAAAATGAAAGGTTTTTAAAAAAATAATAATAATGATATTTGAGATTAGTATAATTTCTATGTCTCATTGTGAACATTTAATATGGTCATACATTTATATGAATATTAGTCTCTAGTATACATAAATTGATTTAAATTAAATTGCAACACATACATAAACATTACACTAGGTTTAATATCGTGTTAATTATTTTAAATTTAAATAAATTAATATTTAAAATAATGTTTAGAAAACTATATTTATAAATCTGTAAATAATTATGAATATTTAAATATGTAAAATAAAAATTAATAATATGCTAAATCTAAATCATAAAATTTAGAGTGAAAACTTTTTATGAACTATACATGATATGTTTCTAGGCCTTAAGATCATAGAAAGCATGGTTTCAATAAGTGGTATGTAGAGTAAAATTCTTTTGAAGACTACGTTTATTTATTCTGGTTCTCTAAAAACTTCACATATTTTTATGAAACCTCATGTTTCTTACCAATAAATTATACATATTTTTAAAACTTAATATAGTAAAACTAAACTTACAAAAAATAATTTATTTGGGACATGTTTCAAAGTTCGCATGAATTTTAAGAAACAAATACTTATCAAGCCCCTCAACAATAATATAACATGAAGAAAAATACATCAAGTAAATATAATAATGTTTCCACCATACAAACCAATATGACACATTGTGTCACTACTATAAAATTCAATACAAAAATGAATAATTTCAACATGATTTATTGATGGGACCTGGAATGCTTATAAATAATTATTAAATTGCTATGACATTGAATGCTAAATGCTCTTCTGAAATTTATCTAGATTATTTTAGTTACACTAGTATAATTTTGTATTAATAGAACTTTCAAATTTAAATTAGGACTCTGGTAGTGCTCAAACTAACATAAAATGATAGAAAAAGCATATAATACATGAACAAAAGACTAGACTCTGATGCACCTTAGTAGCCAAAAAATAAACATTTCCCCAAAAAATTACATGCTATATTTTTGGGCCACATAAATGTAATGTGTACATTGTATTGGAGATCCACCATTGAACATCCAAAACAAGAGGAGATGGAAAGGGAGGATAGACAAAAATGAGGGACATGATTGAATGGAAAAATAATGCTAATAAATATTATTTTGGAAAAATAATTTACAAGTACACATGTACCCTAGAATAATGATATTAACCGATGGATGAATTTATGGGGTTTAATTTATAGTGTTTACATAATACCTTTTTTTTTTGTCTGTGTAAACATGCATTCATATCAAATAAAACATAAAAATTAATAACTATAATAATACATCAAATTTGATTGAAAATGTGAAAATGCCATGATTTAATCATGTTCCTATAAATTTGTGTTAAATCTAAACCTAATAATAATAATAATAATAATAATAATAATAATAATAATAATAATAATAATAATATACACATATGAAATTTGTAAAACTATTATTAATTTTCTTTTTCAAATACAATAAAACAATCCTCCATACATCTGCGCGAGTTTTGACATGGAAGAGAAATACAATGTATACATGCACTAGGATTAGAGATGGTGTAGTGGGAACATTTGATCCAATTTATTCAGGTCATGTTGCATACCTATCCGTGATGCATAATGGCTCATGTTTTCTCACTAATTTGGTGGAGAGGTGGAACAGTGTTATATGTTACTTTTGGATATCGATCGGGGAGATGCATTTGACCTTGGAATATATGCGAAGGATCTTGAGGTTACCGATGAGGGAGAGACATGTGACATGACAGAGATGTGGGAAAATAATAAAATGTTTTCCAATAAATACTATATGGAGGGACCATTAGATGGGAAAATAGTGAACGCAGGTTTCTACTAAGAGGTATGATACATTTAGATATACCATAACTACCCTTTAAAAAATTAAAAAAAATACATGATTATACCATTAATTTCTTTTTTTATAATCAAAATTATATGATGGATAACATTCAACTAAGAGATCTATCTTATGATAAAAGATATGAAGATTAGGAGGATAATATATGCACAAAATGTTGCATACTCATCCATATATATTCCACAACTTAATACATGTTTATATTACTAATCTCCTTTTTATAGTCAAAATTACATGACGGATAACATTTAGTTAAGGTATGTAATATGTGATAAAGGATATGGAGATGAGAAGGATAATATATGCATGGGATGTTGTATACTCACCCATATATAAGGGCATATGTATATAAATGAGGACATTCTTACAAGATTATATCTATAAAACATTTAACAATAGTTAGGTCATATGGCCTATCCATTGCCCTAGAGGATAGATATATTATGTTTATGGTTAAGGATTGTATACACATAATATTTGTATTTTATCATTTGTTGATATTTTTTTTATAGGGGTTTAACAATGTATCTTTTTCTTTGAGTGTACATATTAACGGGTGCACCGTGAATAGGGTGGGAACAATTCATGTTGATTTGGGAGAAATTTATGGAAATTTATTTTGATTATACAATTATCAATAATAATCTGACCTCCTCCATGTTTCCATCTGTTTATCCCTTCATTCTAATTCCTATCCATATTTGTTAGCTTCCTTATGTCCTATGACATCAACCTCGTTGTTACCATATATTTTGTGTCTTTATCATTCATATATTAGATGAGACAACTTGATATAGTTGTGTATATTTTAATAAATTTATATGTATTGGCTTGACTAATACCATATTTTTATTTATTTGATATCTCTTAATTATATAAGCCTAGCTGATACTATTAGCTTAGAGTTTGGAGTTGTTTTTGGGTATTAGAAAATTGTATATAGGTTTCACATTTCACTCATATCATATCACATCACCTTACCTTACCTTGGAGATCTTGTTTTATTGTGTCGTTAAAGCCCAATAATAGGATTCATTGTGAGTTATTAACTTAAGATATTTAGGGCTTCATCCAACCATTTGGGGTCTTCAACCTTCAACATTATCTTGTAAAGCTCCACTTGAGCCAAGGGAAGATTTAAGAGTCAGCAGGTCCACCCCAAGGTAAGCATTTATATTCTTATACTATTTCCTTTAATTACTTAGTAAATTAGATAAATATTTTTGCTTTGTGAATGAATGCATGTGTATCCTTGTTTAGGCTCTTCCTTATATTGAACAATTTGTCGTAGACATAGGATTTATTAGACTTTACATAAATCAATTTAGGATGCATAGATTCTAATTTAGTTGACCTTTGCACCTTACACTTTGACAACCATTATAGCCCATCTTTTACTATAGTTTGTATGTCTTTTTAACCATTTAATTTACTTGTGTATTTACAACCATTTATATTTTCATTTATATTTTTTGAGTTTTAGTGGGAGAAATATCCTTGTTTCATATGCTTCAGCTTTGGAATCCTTTCTTCTTGACATTTAAGTTTTATTTTAAATCCTCTACTATACCTATGAAGTTAATTGGTCCTTACTTGATTTTTCAAGTATATACATGCTCTATTTTACTCATTTTTTAATTCCTAGTCTATTGAGAGAAAGAGCATAGTTGTAGGTCATCCTAGCCTATGCATATATAGATCATCATATTACCCAAGTGATAGATGGATGAGGATACCATATATTATAGGAATACCATATATTTCCTATATGAAAGAGGCATCACGTTAAAATATTACAAAAACAATCCAAATTAAACTTAAAATTCCATAAAAATGTAATGGATTACACTGATTAGATACCATATTAGGTCTAATTTGGTTGTTTCATCAAGATGTTTTATTAAGAAAGAGTAATTAAAAATTAAAAATGAATATTGGATATGCCATTACACATTATTATCTAGCATTAATATAGAGATAGACCTAGAGAGGAAGAGAGAAAGACATACACATCATATCACAGAGTTAGATCCACACATTAAAAGGAGTATGAGAAGCATCCCAACACAAGGTGTTCACTCAAATAAACATATAATGTCTTAATAGGTGTCCATTTTTTAAAAAGTAATTAAACATAAATAATATAAATATAAAATAATTAATTTATTTTGAAAAATAAAGGATGTTTACGTTGTTGTATATATAAGCTAAAACACATATGTTATAATAATATCAATAACAAAAACAATGATTTTTTTGAGGTGTATTTGAATTATATGTGACCTATTTATGCTAAAAAGTGGGACACACTATTATGCTTTGGTGTTGATGTGGAAGCCACAAAGAACTAATACACATCACATTGGTTTGGTTTATGTTTGACACCATGATTTAAAACAAATGATGAGAAACAAGAGCACGAAGAGAGATAAAATGATAGAGACCCTATGTGGTGGTAGAAATTGGACCACATGGGATAAATAAATACCCATTAAGGATTGATACGATCATAGAGATAAGGGATATTGTCTAGTAGCATGAATATTTAGCTAACATAGTCATTGCACTTAATTTACAATTTTATTATTAATGTTATTGATTCATAAATATTAGTATATGTTTAATGTTTTGGTATAGTAATTTAAAAAAAAATACACTTTTACCCACACTAGTTATAAAAAATAATTATATTTATGATAATATAAAATATAATCAAACCTAATTATAGTAGAGAGGGTTAAACATGAATATGAAAATTTTCACAAATCTCAAGATATGGAGAGAAAATAGACACTATATAAAATAAGTCCAAATTTTATGGTGAAAAAAAACTAGAAAAATCATGATAAACAATAAACTTTTATGCTGAACCCTTTTTAGAAATAAGGTTTAATATTAAAGAGAGTAGATGTAGTCATATAAAATGTCACTTGAGTGCAAGGAGTGTCACATGAGATAACACATCCTTAGCATAGCCTTAGATCTATATTGAGAATTCTTTTGACACTTAGAAAGATTTTGTGTGGATGTTACACATCCCTAGACATCCCAAAATTAGTCATAAACCTTCCCCTAGTGATCCAAGCCCCTAGTGCCACATGTTATGTCACCTAGACACTACTATGATTCTTTGGACACTAGTGCACAATTTTAGTGACCAAGGTACAATGTTAGTGTCCCTTGCCTAATTTCAAAACAAATATATATGTGTTCAATTTCTAAGACACCTAGGGTTAGCCTACACCTATTTCACACTTTGCATAAGAACCAAATCAATATAAATAGATGAATTTTATCCCTTTATCCACTATATGAGAATTATATGTAAAACACATAAATAAGATTAGAATAAGTAGTGAACAATCAAGGTTATTGATCCCTATTCTAACCTACTTCTACATATAGTCATCTATAACCACCTTAAGCTCAGAATACATAGATTATTAGTCTAAATCATCATTAAAAGAATTGAAACTGACACTCATACTAGCATTCACTCTAACTTGCACTATCACTAAAATTGGGATAACTACATTGGGCTTGATCCCCTCTTAAGGTATTGGTATGTAGGTAACTCTCAACACAGTGAAGAGTTGACGATAACTAGCATGCCTAGCTAACATCATAATTTTGCTACTTATGCCAATCAAATACCTTAACAACATGGAGGTCTAGGGTTTGATCATAAATTTGTCAAAAAAAGTGCATATACAATAAATCAAGGCTCATCCACACAGGTATAGGCAGATCAAACTTAGCTAGAGGTGCACCTAGAATATCACATATTTTCTACAAAAATTACATTATTATTAAATGTAGGACATTATCATGGTACACTACTACCTGAGGTACCACACTACAATCTAGAAGGGTTTCTTACATGTGGACCCTATTTGTGACACCTAGATTAGCTTTTGTGCCAATTTCAAGCCTCTAGATCATCAGTCTCCGTCAGTTTCTAGCTAAGTGCTTATTTATGTCATCCATTTCTATTTTTAAAAATATTAGATTAGGTAAATTATTGCACAAATAAATGATTGTATTTATTGCATATCTCTACCCTAATGTATTATACCCAAGCCCTTTAAAAACCTATGGTTTACATTCCATAAATCCCCTAAAATTTAAATATTTTGGTGAACTTGACTTGTTTGGAATAATACCTAAACCCTAGAGCTAGATGCTCTTAGGGTATGCATCCTTCTTTTTCTATGTTCAAAAATTAATTCAAAAATCTCAAATCTGATTTATTATTTTATTTTGGAAATCTTTATTAGATTAATTTTTTTAGAAGTTTTAAAATCTAGAACATTTTATTTTCCTACTTTCAAACCTACAATGGTAGAATTTAATAACCTATTATATGAGACCAATAAGAGACAATTACAAGATTCCATTTGCAAACATTTAGATATCTAGGATGAGCTTATCGATATTATCCATGAAGAGAGTTAGAAATCCAATAATGGTCAATCTTTTAACCCCCTATATGCCAATATTGTTACACCTAATATTGGAGCAACTCAAATTTTACAACCCATTATAATATGGTAACATTAAACAATGGAAATACCTCCTATGGCTAGTTCCTCCTCTCCAAATATACAATCCCTTATGCATGACATCCATGATCTATAAGCCAAGGTGTTACATCTTGAGCAGGGTACCACTCGACCATCTCATGCCTTGGTTTCTCATGTTCTTTTACATAAACTTTTGGCATATCATATAGTGGTAAATAATTTTCCATCCAAATTCATAGCACCAAAGCTTACCTTTTATAATGGCAAGGGTGACCTAGAGCAACATCTATGAGGTTTATACATAGCATGTTTGGAATACATGTCCAATGATTGCCTCTTCACTAAGTAGTTCACTTGTAGTTTAAATAACTATGTATTAAAATGGTCCTATATTCGTCCTAATAAGTCCATCACAACATTCAATCCATTGGCATATAATTTTTTAGCACACTTTTCAATCAACATCAGTGATAAGGTTTCCAATGCTCAAGTTTCACAATTCAAAAAAAAAAAATCAATGAGACAATAGATGAATATGTCTTATGAGATAAAACTATATTAGTAAATATGACTAGTCCCATGGCAAATAGAGAACACTAAGACATATTCAAGTAGAGTTTGTTACTAGTATGGTATGAAGCTATCATATTTAATTAAGTTTCAATCATTCATAGATGTTTGTCACATAGTGAATGAATGGGAAGTCAATATTCTTTCCATGGTAAAAATAAAGTACACAACCAGATCATATTCAACTAATAAGATTTCTAATAACCCTGCATACATGGTGAAACCCAATGAGAACAAAAATTATTTAGAAATGATCTTCAATATAGCTTTAGAGCCACTTCCTTGAATGGTTTTATTATCTCCTCCAAGGAGACATTTCATGACTCTTTCACAGTCACTAGCATGGGTTCTACAATTACTCTTGGAATGCAAGACCATATCTCTCCCTCCCATCAAAGAGGTTGATATGACTAGGCCTCTTCCAAGGAACTATTATGTCAATGCATTCTGTGACTATAACATGGCACTATGCCATAATATAAGAAAATTATGAATTAGATTATGACATAAGATAAAATATTCAATATAAGATAATATATTTGATCTCTCTATTCCTATAGAAGCTCTTAGACCACACAAAATAGAAGAAAAAACATTGAAAATATTTTTAGATCGATTTACAAAACATATAACTAATGAGACAAAAAGAACTTTAGGTGTTCATTATACGTATCAGGAACAACCACTACCAACATCTTCTCAGACTCATATAATGGATCCACATCTTCTACATAATATGACTGGTTTATATCATACTACAGTGCTAGCTATACCTCTTACCACTTTTTAGAGCATGAGATAGTTGATGATGATATATTTCTCTGCACTCTTTGTGTGATCCTACATTGGTTGTCATCTTATTTAGAGTGCCATGGTTGACAATGGGTCAAGTGTTAAAATGTATACTATTACACTTATACATCACTCAAGTTATTTAGAGTGGGATATTTACTAGACATATGTAGTTATTCATGGATTTAGTGGAGATATCCAAAGTTCCTTGGGGAGATTACACTTCCATTCTAGGTTGGGCCTACACATGTGGCCACTAGATTCATAGTAGTACATAGTGTAGAAACATTTGATATGTTATTAGGTAGGCCTTAGATACAATATCTTATATCCATTCCATCTACCATATAAAGATGTCTCAAGTATATACATGTTAATCACATGGTTTATAGTTGATGGTATTATATATGAGTATCCTTTACCTACTCCACAACCAACTATACAATAATTACTAATTATAGTTTTAGGCATAGATTATATTAGAACACATCAAATTTTAATTGAGTCACTAGTTTAGGTGAGGTATACTTCTACAACAATACCACATATGTATACTCTTTATTGGAAACATTTCTTAGAGTGAGCCTTGCATCATATACATGTGGATTTGAGAGGGCCTCTCTCTCAACCACCACATAGATCAGTGTTATAACAAAGAACATACACACTAGTTTTACAACTTATTGTACTAAATGGGTTCCCAAATGCACCATTGTTTATAGGCTAGTTTAGTTAGCTTTATATATTTATAACCCTATTACATAGGTAGTTTCAGCTATAAATCAATCAGTACATTTGATTCTCAGATTCGAGATACCTCATTGCACAACATGCATGATCACTCTTTCTCTATTTGATATAATCTAGATTGATTGTGAGTCTCTTACAAGACTCATCGACTAGTAGGTTCCTCTCTACTTGTACATAAAATCTCTTACCTTACTCCTTTTATCTAGTTTAGTTTCCATGATTTCTTGTACATAACTTATATACTCAGAAAACTCAAAAACATTCAAATATTTCCAAAAAGCACAATTTTTTTTTTTTTGAATATCCATGTTTACATTATTTATACTTATTGGCTTTTAAATATGCTACCTATTTGAGTGTAGTCAGTTTAACATACATATATGCTTCACTTGTTCTTTTTTATAGTTCATAGATTCTTATTGGACTCACATCCTCTAAAAAGTTATAGATTTGATATTATCTATCCACTGGGGGAACATACATAGCTACACATATTCAACATTGATACATTCACCCATTGGGGGAATCACATACACAAATTTTAGTTTGCCAAGTTACATCTTTCTATACTCTATATCATAGATTTAGAATTGTTTTTATCTAAATATTGATCATCACATACTACTCAGATTTTTTGCTAACTAATACTACCATAGACTTAGATTATGTATATCTTTGGTCTTATATGGATTTGTATCACATGTTCATGTGGACTTTCATTTCTAGCTTTCCTAGTTTATACTTGATTGTGTCTCTTTTATTCTACATCTATTCATGGCCATTTGAATATGCAATTATTTTATACTTATATGCCACTTCCTTTCATTATATTTATTCTTGGAATAAGTTTCCATGTCCTTATGTGTACCTTCTTGTTTGTTTATGAAGAATTTTAAAATTTCCATCCATATGGATTTAATCCAACCTACTTGTTATTTGTGTATGTGGACATTTGAACATGTCCTTGTATGTATTTATTTCTTATATTTAGTGACATGTGCCCATGTCCCTTGTATTGTGTCCCCTTGAGATACTTTGCATGCTTTATGTGTGTTGTATGTGTGTTTTCATGTATGCATCATGGCCATGACATTTTTCTCTTGCTTTTTATAATTACACTTATTTTGTGATGTCATGAGTTCTCTCATGCATTCCCCATTCCTCCTTAGGTGCCTTTATGGACATTATGCCCCATACCCCTATGTAGAATTCATATTATTCTCATATCATGTAGTTCATACACATGATTACATTTTTATATATATTTTGATAGCCTTATGAATGATATATGCAACATACATCGTACATTCCCAACTTATGTTTGTATTATCTTACATTATGATGTTATGTATATACATTATATTGGTTTATTATGTAGATATCATATATGTGTTCAGCCTAACATACATCAAGCAAATATTTTTATTTTAGGAAAGTTATTCCATAGCTAGAACAAATCCCCTAAAAAGAGGTGAAATTCGCATGGGTTAATCATAGAGATTAGGCCATTTGAATGCACTCAAAATGTAGTTTTCATCATGTAGACACAAAATTATAGACCTTAGAATTAGGAAAACATAGTGGAAAATAATCACATATAAATCAGAGTCAGTTTTACAAAATAGTAATATAGAGGACACTAAAACTAAAATTATGACACTATAATGGTGTGTTAATATCCAAATAACCATGCTACTATCCACGAGCCCAAAAATAGAAAAATCCAATTTTGATAGAACACATCAGCTAGATCCCATATTTATATAATTTCAATCATAGGTTATCAAATTTGATCAATTTATGCTCAATATTGAAAAGAATCATATTACATTTGTTCATATTTGGGGCATCATGAACAACATGATCACTCCCATTTCACTTTTAGATACGCATAAACATAAATAATGATAACTTAGTCTAGAATCCATATACATAGATATACGAATTGGTAGCATGTATACATCATATTATTTCCACATAATTAGTTTTATACTAGATCATATAAGATGGAATGAAAAATACATGTCACTCTCTATATTTTATAATTAACACACCATTTTAACTGGGTTTCACACTAGACTGATGCTTTATCTATCTTTCCCAGTTGGCATTTCTTTGTAGTCCTTGTATTACATTCCTGAGTACCTGAGAGGCCCCTTGGTCCTTTTAATTTTTAGAGTTTTTGAGTGGTCCCAAAACCATCCTACATAATTTTAGTCATAGAAACATCTACTACACATGGGTAGGAAATGATGAATGCATAGATTTCTTTAGTTCTTTAACCACCTACATATGAGTGTTGGATAAGCTATCAGTTCAAACCAAGTTATTCAAAGTTTAAGATCCATTAAATAGGGGTGAGCACTGATGGAATAAAAATTTAATTTATTTCTTGATCCACCCACACATGGAGATTGATCAATCCATCAAATCAGTCTAGTCTATTCACCATTTTATCACTAGTTACACACACACACACACACACACACACACACACACACACACACACACACACACACACACACACACACACACACACACACACACACACACACACACACACACACACACACACACACACACACACACACACACACACACAAGATGTCAATATGTTTTTGCATTAGTTCATATAGCCAATGAGTTATATTTGTTCCTTTAATATATATATTATATCCTAAATTAGTTTCATGTTTGATTTTTATACAATTTTAGGATTGATTCACACATATTTCAATTGCAAGATATGAAACTAAGCATGCTTTACACACTCAAACCCTAATTCATGGGCTTTTCCTCATAGGTAAGTCCTACTACACTTATTTTTTATTTATGTAGGTAATTTTTCTTTATTTAATTTCTCAAATAAAGGGGGAATAAAGTCATATAAAATATCACTTGAGTCTAATGACTATCACTTGAGACAACCCATGCCTAGCTTAGACTTAGACTTATCTTAGGGCCTCTTTTGACATTTATCTAAATTTTGTGTGGGAATTACACATCCCTAGACATCCTAGAATTAGTGACAGACCTTTCCATATGGATCCAAGCCTGTAGTGCTTTAGGTTTTGCCACTTGGATAATAGTTTGGACACTAGCACACTATGCTAGTGAGTAAGGTATAATACTAGTGTCCCTTACATAATTGTAACCCCAACGGATATGTTTTCTCTTAATATGATACCTAAGGTCATCTAAAACCTATATCAAACTCCACATAATCACTATATCATTATTAATACATGAATTTTAGTCTTTTATCCACTAGATGGGAATCAGATGCAAAATACACAAATAAGCTCATAACAGGTAGTGCACAATCAAGTTTATTGATATCTATTCTACCCTAATTTTGAATACAATCATCTAAATCCAACCTAATATTATAATACACATATTTATATTCTCAATCCTCATTCAAATAAATCAAGTCTATAATCATACTAGCATTAACCTGTAATTGCACCAACACTTAGAATGGGAGAATTTAAGCAAGCTTGATCTCCTCTTGAGTTATTTGTATGTTGGTAACTCTCAACACAATACGGTATTGAATATTTTCATCCTACCCAAATAAAATCACATTTTACTATTTTTTCCACTCAAATACCCTAAAAATATGGAGGTCTAGGTTTTTTTACTAAATCAGTAAAAAATAGTGCATAGATAGTGAATCAAGGATCATCCACACAAGTACATGTAGATTAAAAACATTTGGTTGTGTACCAAAAAGATCACAAATATTTTTCACAAAATACATTTTCAAATTCTAAATTTCACCTTTGAAGAGGTTATTCAAACCTTTTCATTTAGATAACACATGAAGATACCTCTAGGCTATAGGTGGCCTAATTGTTAAGGTGAATCTCTAGATTAGGGCTATCTCTATTTATGTATCACTTGAAATTACTAACAAACATATTTCTTGTAAAGAAAAGAGAGAGAGAGAGAGAGGTCAATAAAAACAAGTAAATGTGAGGTGATACACCAAATTTCATGACCACTGACACTCATTTATAGGTACACAATGAACTGTAGGACTAACTTGAAAATACATTACTCTTAATTTGATCCTCCTACATCACTATTCCAATAATTGGGTTGTAGATAATGTTTATGGTAAAAGGTATTATCAATATGTCTGGAATAAGATACTAATGATTGTATTCCACTCGTTAACATCTAGCAAACTATTTGAAACACGCCATATAACCTAAAAGAGAGACATTGAATTTCATTTAGGTGAATATATAGGACAATATACCATGGATAACTAAATGAAAACTTGATAAAGTCAATTAAAATTAGATGCACACTAAAACATATTCTTAAGAGAAGGTAAAAATTAGTTGTCTATTACTTCAATGACTTATAAAAGGAGCACAACTTTACCATACTTAGGTGAAAATATACAAACAATGCCATGGAAGGAAGTTATTATATAATAAAGGAGAGTGAAGAGAGAAAAGGGATGCATATTATATCATGATGGATTTCACATAATAATAGGTTTAGTTACAAGTGCCAAGAGAAATTATAAAATATTCATATCACTCCATCACAACATGTGTTGTCTTGGTTTGATAATGAATT